>JAPXFY010000893.1:0-25000 GCA_030674185.1 Monoplex corrugatus
GAATAGGTTTTGCTAGTCAGTCTCCAGAAAACTGCCTTCAGAAGAGGATAAGGAGAAGGAGAAGAAAAAGAAACAAGAAGAAAGCGAAAAGAAATAGTAAAGAAAAAGAAGGCGAAACAAAGAAAAAAAATAGAAGAAAGAAAGAAGTAGAAAAAGGAGAAGAAGAAGGAGAAGAGGAAGGAGAAGAAGAAGGTGAAAAGGGAGAATAAGAAGAAGAGAAAGAAAATGAATTAGAAGGAGAAACAGAAGAAGAAAAAAAGAAGAAAAATAAAAAAAGAAGGAGGATAAGGAGAAGAAGAAGAATGAGAAGAGTAATGAGAAGGTGAAGAATGAGAAGAAGAAGGAGACGAAGAACAGGAGACGAAGAAGGAGGAAACGAAGGAGACGAGGAATAAGGAGACGAAGAAGAAGGAAACGAAGGAGACGAGGAATAAGGAGACGAAGAAGAAGGAGACGGGGAGAAAGGAGACGAGGAAGAAGGAGACGAGGAAGAAGAAGACGAAGAAGAAGGAGACGATGAAGAAGGAGACGAGGAAGAAGAAGAAGGAAAAGAAAGAGGAGCAGGGATGAGGAATAGGAGAAGAAGAGGGAGGAGAAAACGAAGGAGGAGAGAAAGAGTATGAAGGTGCGTGGTTGTGTATGTTGTATGTTGTATGAGTGATGTATGAAAGTTTGTAATAATAAATGTAAAAAAGAAAATATATCGTAGTTTGTTGGTTGAAAGGAGTGCGTGCTGTTGCGTGACGGACGAATGCTTTTTGCATGTGTTTGAGTTCGTGAACATGTGTACACAAAAGCATGACACATTCATGAAGCATAAGAAAGACAAAAACACAACAGGAAGCGCCTTCAGGATTCTTATATGCATGTGTTATAGAAATAAAAGCGCAAATGTTCATTATTTCTAGCAAATAGCAGTGGGACGCGCATCTTCTTTCCCTCACTTGTTTCCTGTGACATTCAGTCATTGACGTTTTTCTTCAATTTGTTTACTGACTGAGTGTTTTTTTGACCAGTGTTTTATCAATGTGATCAGACCCCCATCCTGTAGAACAAATATTGTATCTCTAATCGATTGAGAGAGAGAAAGAGAGACAGAGAGACAGAGAGAGACAGAGAAAGAAACAGAGACAGAGAGAGAGACAGAGAGAACGAGAGAGAACTTTATTGCTCAAGGATAGTAACAGCAAGTTTACAACAAAGTAAAATGGACAAAACCGATCATGCAAGAGCAGATAAAAATCACCATCATTATGCTTTTTCTTCACACTCCCTCGTCCATTTTCTGTCAGTTTTCTTCTTTATTTCTTCTTTTCTTTATTTTCTTTCTTTCTTTCTTTCTTTTCTTTCTTTCTTCTTTCTTTCTTTTTTCTTCTTTTTCTTTCTTCTTCTTTTTTCTTCTTTTTTTTCTTTCTTTCTTCTTTCTTTTTTCTTCTTTCTTCTTTTCTTTCTTTCTTCTTTCTTTCTTTCTTTCTTTCTTCTTCTTTCTTTCTTTCTTTTCTTCTTTCTTTTCTTTCTTTCTTTCTTCTTTCTTTCTTTCTTTCTTTCTTTTTCTTCTTTCTTTCTTTCTTTCTTTCTTTCTTCTTTTCTTTTCTTTCTTTCTTCTTTCTCTTTCTTTCTTTCTTTCTTTCTTTCTTTCTTTTTCTTTCTTTCTTCTCTTTTCTTTCTTTCTTCTTCTGTCTTTTCTTTCTTTCTTTCTGTCTGTCTTTCTTTCTTTCTTTCTTTCTTTCTTCTTTCTTTCTTTCTTTCTTTTCTTTCTTTCTTCTTTCTTTCTTCTTTCTTTCTTTCTTTCTTCTTCTTTCTTTCTTTCTTCTCTTTCTTTCTTTCTTCTTTCTTTCTTTCTTTCTTCTTTCTTTCTTTCTTTCTTTCTGTCTGTCTGTCTTTCTTTCTTTCTGTCTGTCTTTTCTTTCTTTCTTTCTTTCTTCTTCTTCTTTCTTTCTTTCTTTCTTTCTTCTTTCTTTCTTTCTTTCTTTCTTTCTTTCTGTCTGTCTTTCTTTCTTTCTTTCTTTTTTCTTTTGTGTTTATTTGTTTGTTTTTAGCAAAATGTCTGCCATTAATATGTGTGCCCTTGACTCTATTGTGAATGATAGGCATACGCTGCGCATGGGATTTCATTTTATTGTATTCTCTTTAAAAAAAAAAAAAGGAATTTTCTACATGTACACAATCACTCCAGGCCTAGTGGAAAGGGGTGGGGTGGGAAGGAAAAATACCAGTACCAATTAATGTGTTCAAATCTGGGATCTCTCATTCTGTAGCAAGGCAATCCAACCACTGAGTCAACATTTACAAAATGATAGTTTGAAGCAAAACGCCAGTTATTTGGCTCGTTTGATAGAGCCTTGGACTCAACACATAATAGTCTGAAGTTCTGTCCCACCCCACACATTGAAAGTGTCCTTGTTCAATGTCCATCTTAATGCTCCAATTATTCTGGTGGTGTCTGTGGTACAAGAAACCCGTTTCCCTCTCCATATCAAGACCTTACCAGCATGAAGACTTTTGTTCAGGCTCAAAGAGTCTGCTTTTAATATATATTTTGTTATTATTTTGTTATTGTGTGTAGAGCAACGAGTTCTAGTTTTGAGACAGGTGCAATATGACCTAATGTTATTATCCTTGTGTAATAAAGTGTTTTAAAATGTTAAGTCTGAAGTCTGCCAAACAACCAGAGCTCACACGGAATTGTCCAATTGCCACGAAAATATCTGAAATAAATTCTAAAAAGTAGACTCCATGGATCACTCCTGCATAAATCCTGATACACACTCATAGGTAATGGTATACAGTCACTAACTGATCAGCAATCATGTTCAGCAACAACTCATTCCACAGCCTTTCACGGTTTGTGAGTCTTCTTTCCAGCATTTCAAAAGAACGGAGAAGTCTTTTTGGTCGTGCTCACTGCCAGATATCATGACAGGAGATCTCGACCTTTAGTCAAAGAGTAAGTTCCCACACGTGCGCTTATGGACAAGGCACACTCCATGCTGAAATAAACCATTCCTTTGTAATTGACAGAAAATAATGCTGAAAACTAGAAGAAAATTGATTGGATAGGAAAAATCAGTTTTGTTTATTTCTTTGCTTTTGTTTTTGTTTTTGTTTCGTTTTATTTTTTCTTAGAAACAAAGATAATTTGGTGTGAATTGAAGTAATCAACATATATGTAATTTCAAACAAAGAGAGTATTTATGTCTATATCTGGCTTGACACTTAGTTTTGTATTTATCACCCAAACAAACCTTATGCACATTTTTTCCACAAAAAAATCATGCTCAAAGATTTCTGTATTTTTCTTTCCAGGGCTGATGATCCTGGATGTTCAAACTGCATTTTTCTGGTCCTTATTTTATTAGAAATGCAACTACACATAAGATCGGGTTGTACTTACTACAGTGTTTGAAGAAAAAATACAAAAACTGGTCTTGGCAAATACTATAAGCTGGTGCATAACACTACACCCTTTCAGGAACGTGAGGTTCTACATAATTTATATTGTTTATGCAATGACACACACACACACACACACACACACACACACACACACACACACACACACACACACACACACACACACAAACACACACACACACACAACACAACACACACACACAACACACACACACACACACACACACACACACATACAACATACAGGCACACATACACACACATACGCACACTCCTTTCTTTTCTTTTCAAGAAAAAGGGGGAAAAGTGTACAATTATGTGTAGATACTATACATACGAACGTGTCAATGTAGGTGTACACGAAAGGCATTCTAAAAATATGAAAATGCCGAAAAAGGCACTGTCAAGCTCAATTAACACTGTACTACTTAGATGTTTTCAATCCCATTTATTGCTGATGAAAATACCACTGTGCATCAAACCCGTCAGTAAAGTGTGTGGCAATAAGTATCACTGTTATCAACACCCACTTCTCTATGAATTGCCATTCAGAATTCTTACACTGTTTCAGATTATGTAACCATTCAATTTCTGCTCTCATAATCACCTCAACTGTGGCTGCTTCTTCCAAAATGGCGTGAGACGTTCCGTGGAAAACACGATGAATGAAGGTGAATGGAAATAGACCCAAACTGAAGAGAACAGGACAACACTGAGTCAACTGAAGGAATGTTGTTGTGGCTTTATGCTCCCAGAGGAGTCTGTTTGAATTAGACAAAGACCGCCTCCATGCCTGAGGTATCTCACGTCAGAAGACTGTTGGTGATGATTCATGGGAAATGTCATCCAGACAGATGTTCTGGTGGTCTGCATTCAGGAGTTGAGAGCCTTCAGTCTGTGTTCCTAAGTTGTTTGTGTGGCATTTAGAATATCCACTGACTGGGTTCTGCACATTTCTTCTTTCTTAATATATCAAATTGACACAAAAAAATTGAATTCCAAAATTATTTCCAACTGTATGCAAAAACTAAGTCATACCACCGCATGATTTTATGCCTGACATATGCATGAGACATTTCTTTTCAACCTGACCAGACTGTCATGAAACATATATTAGTGTGCACTCAACATATGCGCTGAGAAGTTTAAAAACCTGACACCTCTGGTAGAAGTATCAGCCTTCAGCATGAAACAGAATGGCCTGCTCTTTGTCCAGTTTATAGTGCTTTTTATTCTGGTGCTGTCAGCTTTGTTATAAATGGAAACTTCGGAATGGGATAAGTGTCACTAAGAGTATCATTCACTATAAGCAAATCGAAATAAGACAGAGCTTTTTTTTGTTGCTTTGGTTGGCTTTGTAGTGTATTGTTGTCCCAGTGTGTAATCCCAGTATTTCGTATCTATTTTAGTTCATGAGTAAGTGAGGTGGGACACAGACGTCAATGTTTTGAAGACATTTGATGTGAAGACACATGACTTAGCACGTTCAAACAGTTGAAAGTAGATAGAGGGGAACTGAATGGTTTCAGTAAGGTGCATGTTTTATGACAAAGATTGATATAAAACTTCTCCAGTATGTCTATGGGTAACTGTATTTGTTGGCAAATGCAGCCTCTCTTGTCAGGGATATATCCTATGTCGCATTTGTTATATCTGATTCTCTCCCCCCCCCCCCCCCCCTCTAACCCACAAAAAGATAAAGGTGCTTCTTGTCTGGGAAATTCATTCTCTCTCTCTCTCTCTCTCTCTCTCTCTCTCTCTCTCTTTCTCTCTCACTCTGTCTTTCTCTCTCTTCCTCTTTCTCTCTCTTTCTCTCTCTCCCACTCTTTCTGTCTACACACACACACACACACACACACACACACACACACACACACCACACACACACACACACACACACACACACACACACACACACACACACAACACAAAACACACAACTCGCATACATGCGCAAGCACACACAAACACACAGACATAAAGAGAGAGAGAAAAAGAGAAAAGTGACTCCATGATTCTGCCATATAATCAGACTCATCTTTTTGTCATCAAAATATAAACACAAAACAGTCTGTCAGCTGTGCTACAATTTCATCCCAGGAAATATCATCACTAGTACACACCAAGCAAAAACAGATTCACACATTGTACAACAGACAGCAGCCGTTACTGTAACAACTCAAGCACCAAACCAAAACATCAATAAACACAGCAACGAGATAAATGTACCTGATACTCCAACTTCCAGCCAGAAACTGCATCTTGTCTGGTAAATAGCTAATTTATGAAAGTGCTGTGCCCCAAGTCCAATCGATTGAATGCATCAGCTTCAGGTGACTATTTCTATCGGCACGAGTCACCAGGCCCTTACACTGGCTGTATCCAGACTTTTCATGTTGTCTGTAAATGGGAGTTTTTATATAAGATTTTGTTATCAGTACAAATATACTTATACGTCTCCCTCCTGTATGGCTCCCGTTATAAGCAAAAACATGATTGTTGACATGGTATTAGCTGTGTGATGTCAGTAGAGACCGTAAAATTTCCCTGTTGATATACTTGAGAATTTTTTGTCTTTGACTATTTTGTTGTTGCTGTTGTTGTTGTTGTTTTGGTGGTTTTCTATTTCTTTTCATCAGTATTAAATGATGATTTCCTATTGATCCAACAGATGACTATACATACAGGTCCACCTTGCCTGGTGTGGGATACACGACTGATCCTGGAGGCACATGTTCTTCCACAGGTGCTACATGGAAAGGGGTTTGTTGCCTTGCACCTGCTTCTGCTTCACCTTCTGCGAATGTCAGCAGTTCTGTGCCATTCATATCTGATTATTCGTAATTTCTTTGATATCACCAGCTTACTCTCCATCTGCTTCTCACAGTTTTTGATGTTTTTTCGCAATATTAGCTCTTCAATGGAACAATCATTTTAGCTTGGTTCCAAAGGCTTTCTTTATCCCATCATACATGCCTTGTATATTGCTACTTTCTGCACACGACTGGATGTTCTGACAAAGGACCTGCCATTAGTAGTTCGTGCAACATCTAGCTATTCGTCGGGCATTGTTTTTTGCTGTTTTCAATTCACCACTTTTCTTTTGTTCTTCTGGTATCGTTTGTAGTCATTCACAAGGTATTAAATAGGTGTAATTTAGATGGGAATCTTTCTTGATATCATCAGCGAATTTTTTTCTTCATGGAATCAAGTCTGTATGGCCAGGAAATGTCAGCTGCCAAACGTCCAAGTAGGGACAATTAAAATGGAGAATGATAAAAGGTATGTCCTATTAAGATTCAGTCTGTGTCATCGTGATCTGTTCCAGCATGCCAGGTCACAGAATCGCTCGAAGACGTAGAGAAACAGTTACGACATTTACAATCACTGGCTTTGGACATGAACTTGCACTTTTTGTTTCCGTAACAGAAAGAAAGACAGAAGTGACATGCAACTGGCTTTAATGAAGGAAGGAGACACAAAGCAATAACAAACCAACATTCTGAACAACATAACTATCAAATGGTAAACTGTGCTGAAACGAAAATCAGCTCACTCAAGACGAGTTTATTGTCTAACACTCTTTATATCAAGCCAGTTCAACTTTATAATCTACCAAAACATTATTTATGTATAAATACCATTCTTAAAATCGATAGTTGTTCATATAAAACAAGTCAGTAATATTCTTAAATACATATGCCACAACGCACACATACATACGCACACACACACACAACCACCATACGCACACACACATGCACACATACACACACACATACACACACACGCACGCACACACACACACACACACACACACGAACACACACACACACATACACGAACACACACACACACAACACACACATACACACACACACACACACACACACACACACAAAATACTTGAACTCACTCTCTCATACACAAGGAAGCACTCGCGTTCATGCATGTATAGAACATGTGCATGAACATACACACAACCGCACACAGACACAAACATTCTCTGCCTACAAACACGCTTATTGCCAGTTATTGTTACAGTTCTATTCAAAGATGGACAGATGTGGGGAGAAAGCCGGAGTTTGCACGAATGCTTTGTATTTCAAAGAATGGAACATCCATCTTACTGTAGCAGGGCAAAATGTTCGCTACAACATAACTGTTACCTGACATAATCTGTTTAGTCTTCTGAAATAAACTCATACATACCATTGATGCTCTTTTGTCTCTGGTCAGCCATCTTCCCATTGACAAATACAGTTTTTGTTAATAAACACTTTTTTTTCTTTTTTTTTTCCTTTCACACTTATGCCACCACAGCAACACACTGTATTGTCCGTTCAGCTACACATCGACATACATGACCCTGCTGTGTTGAGATCTGGAATTTCTTTGAGAGATATTCAAAACACATGGACATTTCCATAAGCACTTCGTCCAATTTTGCACCAGACAAAAAATAACTAACGGAAAGATATCAAATCGATTTTGTTTATAACCAGATGGCTGCCATAATCATTAATATGTGATGACACCTATCTACATGTTCATATCTTTCTCTCTGTCTCTCTCACTCTCTCTCTCTCTATCTCGCTCTCTCTCTTTGTCTCTTTTCTCGCTACTTCGCTCTCTCTCGCTCTCTCTCTCGCTCTCACTCTCTCTGTCTGTCTCTCTCTTCTCTCTCTCTCTCACTCTCTCTGTCTCTCCCTCTCTTCTCTTCTCTTCTCTCTCTCTTTCTCTTCCTCTCTTAGTAGCAAAACACTGTGCAGAACTCTGGACCACAGAAAGTTTGCTGAAAAGAAATCCCATCAAGCAAGCGTTTCAGCCCTGAACACCTTTTGCTCTAAAGGAGCTGCACAGCATTTAGATCACGAGTCCTGGATTCCCTTCTGTAGTTGCCATTTGTTTTCATCTTGCACTTCCAAAGTTTTCATGTCAAGTCACCTTGTAACAGATGTCTTAACCGCTTAGCTATCGGACAACTGTTGTACGTACAGGAATTTTAATTTTTGATGAAGATCCATTTTTTTTCTTTGACTGATCCAGATAGAGCTCTGGTTAGCTGTATTTCGTCATTACCTTTAGATCTCTGATCCCCTCCTTCCACGAAATCGAGAGCTGTATCATGATGTCATAGGCAGCTGTGTCTAAAAGCCCTTTGTTTATTCCTATTTGGTGAGATCTTTGGCCTGTAAGACCAATTTCCACAAGTTACTGGATACACTGGCATATTTTTTTTCAGTCTCGTGGAAATGGGTTTATTCACGTTTACTTACGTATGGCACAATGAGGTCGACCGTAACTATTTGTTCTGATGAATGGGAGTGGGATATTTTACCTGGTCTCATGCCACGCTTGCTGAAGATTATTGGGTGTTTTTGCATTCTACAGTATCTGTTACGCCCTCCCATTATTCATTCTATTCACCAGTCCCCGTTCGCCGAAAGTTACAGACGTTTTTAGGCCACGACCTGCTGTCTCCTGCGAAGTAGAACATTGCCAGAGCTTTTGGTGATTTTTTTTACTGGCATTACTGATCGCTTGTGCGATCGTGTTAAACACTTGAGTGTACCTCTGGGTGTGCCTTCTGAGGGTTAACCCTATTTTGCATGAACTCAGAACATGTTTCATTATTTGTTTACCTGACAGAACGGACACGGATTATCTGATTTCCTCCATTTCTCCAGATTTCCATTTGAAGGCAGTGAGTCTTCTACAGGTCTGAGGATGAAATTGATCCTGAGTGGGGCCACATGCAACACATGATTCCAGCTTAGACGTCTTTGGTGTGCACTTCCCCATATTGTTAGTCTTGCTTAACTGCCTCCTGGATTCTTTTAGCGTCCACTTCTTTCTTAATTTCTTGTATTACGTTGTCCTTCTCTGATTTGTTCCCTTGCATTTCGACCGCCATTCCATTTGTGTTGGTCTTCAGTCGCTCTATATTGGTTTCTGTGTGCCTTTGTATTTTAGTTATTTATCATTCATTAGTTATTTATATCTGAATTTTCTTATTTATTCATCATTTATTTACTTATTTCTTCATTGTTTGTTTACTTATGATACATTGATTTTTTTTCTTTCTATTTAATTGTTTGTTTGTTTGTTTGTTTATTTATGTTGATGATTTATTTCACTGTATCCAACAATTCACAGACTTTTCATTTTCTGCCAGTCAGGCTGAACTGCTCTGAAAACTTTAAGTGATGAATCATCAAATATGCTCAGAAGCCTGACCTTTCCCACCATGTACTCCTCGATGGTGGATTTTGGTGTAGCGTCAACTTTGATCTGAAAAAAGAAAATAATTAAGTTAGTGACACCAAGTGGGACACCAAGCCATTTTTGGTGTATATGTTGATTGTGTGTTTGTTTTTTTTATTCCATTGTGCAAGTGCTGATATCGTATCTAGAAGTATTTTTATGTGTCTTTTATCTATTCGTGATCACTGCTAATTGATAAACTGTTTTAATTCACCAGGCTTGGATTATAATGATTTTTTTTAACTTGTGTTAGAATGTACTCTTACTAAATATTTCGTTATGTATCAGAGCTTCTTTACCTGTCTTTGGTTTTTTAGTCTTGGCATGTAAGGAGGGGGAGCGAATGTAAAAGAATAATTATTACCTTATGTTGTGTGGGTCCCGTGTGCATGTGTGCGTGATGTGTGTGTGAGTGTG
Organism: Monoplex corrugatus; assembly: GCA_030674185.1. Classification (NCBI taxonomy): domain Eukaryota; kingdom Metazoa; phylum Mollusca; class Gastropoda; order Littorinimorpha; family Ranellidae; genus Monoplex; species Monoplex corrugatus. The sequence goes on from JAPXFY010000893.1 coordinate 10,099, forward strand.
TGTGTGTGTGTGTGTGTGTGTGTGTGTGTGTGTGTGTATGTGCGTGAGTGCGTGTGTGGGTGTGGGTGTGGGTATACGCGCGCATCACGGCTGCATTTTCCCAGGCATTCTGACACCCTCCAGTTACTACCTTTCTGCCAGCCGTGTGTGTGCGTGCGTGCGAGTGTGTGTGTGTGTGTGTGTGTGTGTGTGTGTGTGTGTGTGTGTGTGTGTGTGTGTGTGTGTGTGTGTGTGTGTTGTGTGTTTTTGATCATAAATGAACATACATACCTATCTGTACATTTGGATTATCATGATGATATCTATTTAAGTGAGCGTTCTACAAAAATGCAGATTATATGGTATGAATTCTTGCCTAAGCTTCAATATGAAAAAAATGAAAAAAGGCTTCCTAATAAGCCCACAACATGCTTACCTTTAGACACGAGATGCTACGAACTCAAATCCCGGCAATGGCATGGATTGATACAATTTCAACATACACCCTCCCAGCTATGAGTCTGTTCCACCAAACACATTACCACAGTGACTGGTGAAAGGTTATGTATTACACGTGTACATATGTGGCACTAATACATATCTGGGAACGTGCTTCAGAAGCCATGATAGTTCACACTGTGATCACACAGAAAAGTGTGTGTCGATGGTGGGTCAGCAGAATAAAAATGATGAGTTTCTGTGACAATTTGCGAATGTGTGATGCAGTGGTACCGTTGGTTTCTGTCACTGACCATCATCTTTTATTTGTAAGGATGGGATGATGATTCAGGAGATGTATGCTGGCAGCGAGCATGGTTGTGATATACATACCACAGCCATCCTTCAATATCAGTCTTGGTAGTCATGCTTCTGTCAGACACAGTGTGTAGACCATGTGGTACAGGAAAGACACAGTTCATGAGGAATGTCATAGTTAAGTTGATTGGTGTTAGGGAAGTGTGATGACCTTTCCTAAACACTTGTAAGTCTGTCAGTATGTTGACATCAGTGACGGCAGTGCACCCAGAGAAATAACCAATGACGCCATAAAGGTACTCATACATAAATATATAGAAAGTTACCACAGACAGCCTAAAGACGAAAACCGAACAAGTGATGCATTAATGCTTTGAAATAAGGTCAAGTATCATGGTTACATTTCACAGGGTGAATGTGTCAGTGTCACTTAAAGTATGTGTCTGGTTGTATATGTATGTACACAGACATTTGTTTCAGTGTCTCTTACACACACATACCCAGACACACATGGCATTGCACTGAAGATTTTAGAGACCTCCAAACACACACACTGTAAAACCTATCAGTCTATAATTAGTACCATTTCTGGCTGGAACTTGTTTTCATCTTTATGTACACAAGAGTAACGTCCCATCTGTGTTCACATGACAACAATGGCGCCTAATAATGAATTGCAGATCTATAAGGTTTCTGTTCAAAAATTACAATTTTTATCATGAAACATTGAAAAATAGTGTCAGTAAAGAAAATACAAAGACTAAACAAGTTAATGAAGTCACTCGGTGCCCTTCATCATCACTGGCATTTCAGTGTCCTGATACCATGTGGAATGCGTGCTTGAATGCAATCTGTAGGGGGAATGATCTTGGCATCGTCTGCTAGGGCTGTGCAAGCTGATGCGTGAGTGGCAGTCGGTGCATATAAACTGTGAGGCCTGAACTGCAGCGATTGTTGCAGCACACTTCTTGCAGTGTCTCCTATCTGCCACGAGCTGGTCTCTCATCATGTCTGACTTTGTGATGTTCTTGTAGACAGTGTGATGCCATGCAGTGCAATCTGTGGCCTGAGTTACACCGCTGTCTGTGGAGATGCTGCAGGCCCTCAGGTGTCTTCTGCTGGCGTCCTTGAAACAGAGTAGGGGGCAGCTGACTCTTCTGGCACCTTGGACTAACTGTCCTTATAGGACGTCTTTTGGCAGGCTGCCGTCCTCCATGCGACAAACATGTACCAACCACCGCTGGTGGCGGTAGCTCAACAGGGAGTATATGCTGGGAATCTTGGCGCACTTTAAGATGTCTTGATGTGGAATGCAGTCCTGTCATTTGATTCCAAAGATATGTTTCAGCCACTGCATATGAACGAGCTGAGCAAAGTTCTTGAACCATGTAGGTTGTCCAGGTTCTGCTTCCATATAGTAAGTTGCTGAGGATACAGGCCTGATACACTGGGGTCTTAATGTGTCTGACAGCACTATGTTTTCTGTTTGTTAGTCTGGTCATGATGGTGTTTACTTTCCCGAGCCATGGGTCGAGTTAAGCATCGAATGAGACGGTGTTGCTGATACTGGACCTCAGATAGGTAAGGCTGTCCAGTGCTTCAACGATGACACAGTCAATTGTGATGAATTAGGAGTGATGACATCTTGTGCGCTGACATCCATCTTCTTCTGGCTGATAATGAGCCCAAACTGCTTGCACGCGTCAGCAAAACCATCATCCAGTCTATGGAAGGCATCCTTGGGTTCGGCCAAGAGGGCTGCATCATGGGTGAAGAACATCTCCCTGATTAGTACTGTCCTGACCTTGATCTCCGAGCGCAGTCACCTCAGGTTAAACAATTCCCATCAAATCTGTGTGCAGATAGACTCCATCAGTGGACAAGTCGAAGGTATCCTTCATGAGAAAGGAAAAGAAGATCCCAAAGAGGGTCTGAGCTATCACTCAGCCGTGCTTGACTCTGCTGCACATGAAGAAAGAGTATGATGAAAATCCATCATGTAGGACTGTTCCCATCATGTCAACGTGGAATGAGGTGTGTAATGAACTGACCCTTCGCTTCTACTGATGCAGCGAGGATAGGAGCAAAAACTCTGAGGTTGTTGATAGGATGTGCAGCAGTGTCCAGATGGATGAACAGGAGATGCTCAGCGCGATATGATAAAAGCTCAACTGCAGCCTGCTGTATGTTCTTGGTGGTGAGGAGCAGTCTGGTGAGCTCTTTTTGTAATGATGGCTGTGTTAATGACTTCATCCACCACACGAAAGTCATCAGAGATTCCTGTGCACATAGTGCGCACTTTCTAACTAGCTATAATAAGAGCTGGAATCATATACATTCTTGTTTTGTTTGCTTGGCGCAAGGCTTTATCTCCTTGTCATTGCTATAGTAGTGCACCAAGCCCCAGATACACACAGGAGTAGGCAGACCTTGGCTGGCTGAGACTTTCTGACTGGAGGCTGCCCAGCTTAAAACAGGCTGCAGTCAACTGATGGGACTTCGATCCCCCCCCCCCCCATTCCCCCACTGTTAATCATTCCCCCCACTGTTAATTATTCCCCCCCCACTGTTAATCATTCCTCCCACTGCTAATTATTCCCCCCATTCCCCCAGTGTTAATCATCCCCCCCCCACACACACACACACACTGTTAAGCTGACTCGTGGCGTCGCTTTCTTACGTCCTGAAGGACTCGTCACCTGTAGACTGCCAGCTTCCTTGTCTTGTCCTCAGCAGGGTGAGGCTGGAGTGACATCTCCAGGGTGCAGGCCTGGGCTCTAAGTAATGGAGATCATGTGTAGCCCAGTGGTCACAATCTCCCTCTCAGTCTTGGTGGTGGGATACAACAAAATAGTGGAGTGTGGTCACTGGTCTGACGACGAGTGTTCCATGCCCCACTGAAACGTCTGATAATGTGTAACGTAAAGTAAGTGCAAATGATTTTGGTGATTAGAATTATACAATTAATGTTCATGATAATGATTGTAATAATAATAATAATGATGATAATAATAATAACAATAATAATAATGATAACACTATTACCAATACTATTACTACTACTACTACTACTACTACTACTACTACTACTACTACTACTACTACTACTACTACTACAACAACGACAACTAAGAATGATGATGATGATAATAATAATAATAATAATAATAAGCTTTAGATAATTTGCCAATACGGGAGTGTTACCGTGGCTATACTGTGTGGGTAGTGAATTAGTTCATCGTTTGAAAGAAAAAGACACTGATACACTGTCACTGCATTGACCTAACTGTCTGTTTACTGACCCATTAAAGTGGATTTTCAGCACAACACTACATCACAAACCATTCTTGTAAGGCGACATTCTCCAGACTCGTTTGGACTCAGAGTACATTGCAGTTGATCAGATTTTTAATACAGCACAGAGAACTCAAGCTGTTAGATGAGCTGACAACACTCTGCTGTTGCCATGCAGTCTGTATAACACTCTGCTGTTGCCATGCAGTCTGTATAACACTCTACTGTTGCCATGCAGTCTGTATAACACTCTACTGTTGCCATGTAGTCTGTATAACACTCTACTGTTGCCATGCAGTCTGTATAACACTCTACTGTTGCCATGCAGTCTGTATAACACTCTACTGTTGCCATGCAGTCTGTATAACACTCTACTGTTGCCATGCAGTCTGTATAACACTCTACTGTTGCCATGCAGTCTGTATAACACTCTACTGTTGCCATGCAGTCTGTATAACACCTACACGCTAGTAGGATCTCAAAACTTTGCCAGTACATATGCTTTCTATGTAGATTTGGGTTATGCCATGATTACTTTGGCTCTTTCCATCACACAGCAACGATCTCGGAAAACTGAAACTTAAACATTCTGAATCGTTGGTGGATGCCCATGTTACATATATACATGTTTTCATAAGCCACCAAACATTGACATAACTCACAAGATCTTTGATGTGTTTTTTGATAATTTATATGTGCATACACACGGAGGGTGCTTAGGCACTGGCAGATCTGCTCCCATGTTGTACATGAAGATTGGAATAATATCCATCCTTTACCCTCCATGTGGATCGAGCCTGGAGCCTTTCAGTTGACGTTCGACGTTTACCCACCTAACAGTCATGTCCGTCTATAGAAGAGAAAAAAATCTGGTTGTTGTTGTCTGCCTTGTCACATGTGCTGTGCATGGAAGCTTAGTTCATTGTTTCATTTGAAAGTCTAGCCCCTTGACCACTACTCTGGACTCAGCACAGCGGGTAGAATAGTACCCTTCAAGGAGAATCGGCACATGGCTTCTTTTTTCCAAGGGAAATCTTTTAACTCTTTCAGCACTGAGCCATCATTGTACTGATTATAAAATACAGCAGCCACATACAAAAAACAAGGATTGTAAAATGCTATACTGCTGTCATAAAACATGTTTCTGTCATTTTACTTTCTGTCCAAACATCAGCGCCGCTTCAGTGGTGTTGATCCCACATCGCTCATTCCAGCTTCACAATACACAAGCAAACCCAAGTTTATTTAGTCAAAATCACAGTGCCAGGATGTCCTTGGGAACCAGAGGTATCGAGCTGCCAAAGTGTCATCTATTGGAGCAGTCCCACAAGGCTGCTGATGTGTCATACTGATGATGTTCAACATTTCTTGTTTTTATCTAACTTACTAAGTACACAGCCTACTGAGCCCTCTACTTGTGACAGTAAGGAAACCATGGATAGCTCACCAGCGATACCACGAGGTCAGGGTATGATGGCACAGTATCTGTGACAATTCTCACAATGGTATTTGGATATTTTGTTTCTTTTTATCCCAGCAGATTTACCACGTCAAAGTCGATCTTTCTGTCATTGGGAAGAGCACGTCGTCACACTGTCAAACTACAATTCTGTTGTTTTTTTTCTGTCGTTTTTTGTGTTCACCTGGGCAGTGAATTTTTTTCGACAGAATTTTGCCTGGGATAGGGCAATTGCCACGAGTTATTTTTTGTGTGCAAAGCCTGTTGTGCAGATTGAAACTCTATTGTCTCATATAAAAAAAACTAGCTTAAAGATTCCTATCAAGATTGTACTTAAAATTGAGTCCAAGTTTCTCGTAGCCTAGATAGGTGTTTTATCCACTTACAATACAATACAATACAATACAATACAATACAATACAATACAATACAAGACAATACAATACAATACAACACATATCTACAATACAATGCAAATAGTACAATATGATGCAATAGTACAATATGATGCAACACAATACAAATATACACGATACAAAAAGTTTCAACTCAGTATGTAACAATACAACAAAATACAATATAACACAAACTGCAGAACATAATACAATACAATACAATACAATACAATACAACGCCTTCCCATACAATACGATACCATTCAATTCAATGAAATAGTCAGAATTGTTTTTCTTTCCAAATGAATACTTTTTTCAGTCAAAATTCTTGGATATGTTTCAGATATTTTTTTCTTTTGTTGTGATTTGATGAACTGTCTGTCTGGCATTTATTATGAGTGTAAGCGAGCGTGCGTGGGTGTGTGTTGAAACTGATAATCATTTATATAATACACACATTTGAAGTGATTATTAAGCACGTGATTAATGTGAAAAGAATGATGTAAATATGACACAGGTATCACACGAATGATTGTATGAAACGAAAAATGCTTCCATGCAACACATTTATTAAATAAACACATGTTTAAACCGAAATGGTTTCAGAAGGCCATACTTCGTAAATAAACACATGTTTAATTAAATCAAAACCTTGTTTGTTATGTAGCTAACGCCATTCCCATCACTCATCTTTTATTGGTGGTGACGTGATGATAGGGTTTGTCTGTAGATGGCAGAAGTTTTCCCCATGTCCCCTGAATGTTTCTTTGGAAGCATAGTTTTTTTAAGTCAGAATACAGATCCCTGATATTTTACTATCCTGTGTCTTAGTGATACTTAACATTTTATCATTGTAGGGTGTTCAGGTTTACAAATATATCTTGTAAACCGTATCATTGTATCTTATTTGACTGACAGCAACAGTGTTAAGGACACGAGTCAGATGGTGTCTTACGTCAGTGGAATCAACAGACTGCACTCCTTGTCCACTGATAACAGTCGTCAGAAACAGTGCTGCTGGATCACCCTCACTGATGATATTACACAGTACGCTGTTACATTACATTTCATGACACTACTCTACACAATATGAAAATATATCACATAAAACTTATTGTTTAAAATCAAAAACAGGTGTGACTGCCCGCGTTTAAGCAAACAGGAACCAGAAAAATCAAGAAAGAAGAATACGAACGCGTATTTAATACAATAAGTCAAGACAGGTGCAAATTTTCGGCCAGCTGGCCTTTGTCAAGCGTAAGATTACAAACAAACAAACACCAGATACATACATTATGAGAAAAAGACTGAATCTTCCCTGCTTCTGTGTCCAATGTGAGAAAAGGAATAAACTGACTAAGATGACATCATATTGTGGTTTTGAGTAAATATGATGTCAGAGCAGAAATGAGAACTATGACGCACTAGCGAAGAGTAGTGTTTGGAATGTAAAGGATACTAGTATTAAATAATGCATACGAGAAAATATAGGCATATGTTCGACTGAATGGGAAAATATTTAATCAAGAGGTGTAGCTGATGTAAATGGATCGTGCCTAGTGCAACGAATCCGGTCTGACCTTGGAATAGGAAGAAAAACATCCTAAACCAACAGCCAAGGGGCTGAAGGGAAAACCGGCGTGCCCCAAGAAGAAAAATCTTTGTCAGACGCGGCTGGGCCTGTCTTGTGAAAGGAGACTTCAAACAGATTGAATTGAAAATAAAAATGAAAATGAAGATAAAAATGAAAATAAAAATAAAAAGGCATTTGTGCAGCAGCAAAGCCAGTACCTCACTGGGATGGGAAAATGGTGATAATATGGCCTATTTCGGTAAATCATCATCGAGATAAAACATACATGGACTCAAGGGCAGATTAAAAGACGACAATTGTATGCATCAAATCATCCAAGCAGCATAAACATGAATTACACATGACGGACAAGAAATGTAAAACCTATACATTCGAGCGAATACATACGCATACACATTCACACCAAGGTAAAAGTACATGCACGCTGAGCTATGTCCGGATAAAAGTACATGAAGTGGCATGATACTGAATTCAGTTGAGGAAATCTTTATGGTTTGTCATTGAGTCCATGTGGCTTGCGCGTACCAAGTTTATCTATAAGATGGGATTCTCCATCTTTCCTGTCTATGGTCCTGTTACTGTATAGAAGCCACAGACCTTTCACTCCGTTGTTGTTGATTGAGTGGTCGAACAGGTTGAAATGATTTGAGATAGTTTTATATCTTTGATGTCGGATGTCAGCCAAGTGTTCCTTGAAACGTGTATCAAGGGTACGTCCACTTTCACCAATGTACAGTTGAAAACATTTAGAGCAGCTGATCAAATAGACAATGTTGACAGTTACAATATTTTCTAATTTTCATGTGCGATTTGGTGCCTCTGATTTTGGTGGCTGAGCACACGAAAGGACATGTCCTGCATTTGGGTTTGTTACCTGGAGAGGTTCCTGGAGGCTGGCTGGCCGGTTTTCTGAGTCTTGAACTGATCAGCAAATCACGGGGGTTCGTGTCTCTTTTGTGGACAATTAAAGGAAGCTGGTAAAAAAAAGCGTTTTTTTTTTCTCCGGGAACTCCAGTTTTTCCTTCAGGCCCTTGGCTGTTGTTTAGGATGTTTTTCTTCCTATTCCAAAGTCAGACTGGATTCGTTGCACTAGGCACGATCCATTTACATCAGCCATTCCTCTTGATTGATTATTTTCCCATTCATTCGAACATATGCCTATATTTTCTCGTATGCATTATTTAATATTGGTATCCTTTACATTCCAAATACTACTTTTCGCTAGTGCGTCATTGTTCTCATTTCCGCTCTCACATCATATTTACTCAAAAACACATTATGACGTCATCTTAGTCAGTTTATTCCTTTTCTCACATTGGACATAGCAGTAGGGAAGTTTCAGTCTTTTCTCATAATGTTTGTATCTGGTGTTTGTTTGTTTGTAATCTTACGTTTGACAAAGGACAGCTGGCCGAAAATTTGCGTCTGTCTAGTCTTGTTGCATTAAATACGCGTTCGTATTCTGCTTACGTATTTTTTCTGGTTATTGTTTAAAGCCCAGCGAACTGCACAGAACCATATCGTGGCTATAGCCATTTCAAAACGTACACAACACTTAATTGAAAAACAAAAACCTGGAACAGAAAAATCAGTACACAAATCAATACATTTGCATCCATAACCTGAGAACATGTCCCTTGTGTTGACCATTCCACCCAGTTTATCATCAGAGTGATTTTGAAAATAGAACCCTGAATACAAATGTAAACATAACTCACCTGTCTCACCTGTCAGCGTCACTAGGCTCAGTGTGGCCATTGCACATCAAGACACCAGCATCTCTCTCTAGGCCGCTCTGCCTTGACTTTTGTGGACAATTGCTTGAATATTTAGGCCATTGATGTTGGTTATATTCTCTCACTGTATGAGATTGGATGTCTGCCTTTCCTCGATTTTTGCCACTGTTTTTCCTTGAAAGATGGTTGCCATGAGGTCCGTGTATTTTTTTTCCCTGAGACGTGGCCAGTGTGTCTTAGCTTCTCTTGTTATGTCTGCTAGTAGTATTCTGGTGGTTTCAAGTTCTTCCAGGACACTTTCATTAGTTCTTTTGTCTGTTCATTCGACAGGTAGTAGTCGTCAATAAAACCACATCTCAGCTGCCTCAATCTTTCTGCAATCAGTTTTTCTCAGTCCAGGCTTCACAGGCATAAATCGTGACTGGTCAGACCAAACATTTTAAAAGTCTAGTTTTCAGGTCATTTGGCATGCCTCAGTCTTTCCAGGTGTTATTGAGTTAGACCATTTTTTTTTGCTTTGCCATTCCAATTACTATTTATTTTTTATCTCTTTGGAGCAGGTTCCATCATCAATATTTACAGAGCCAAGATTTGAAATCTTTAACATTTTCTAAAGGAAATTTGTTAATTATGATGTCATGGTTGTTTTCAGTAAACGTAACTAAGGACACTAAAACGAAGACAAAAATAATACAATCTGGCCTCAATTATCTCAAATTTCTCCTGCACATCACATTTCCGTATAGCCTAAAATGCAGTCGATGCATATACCCAATTATTAATCCTAAAAGAAAGTATGCACGGTTTTGTAAAACATACAAGTGAGTGGACCAACAAAGCGAAGAGAAGTGATAATGAGAGACGACAGAAAGCAAAGGAGCAAGGCAGAAACAAATGTAGTGAGAGAAAAGAAGGAATTTCTCGCACAGATTTTCATGAAGGTAGGGATTGTACTTATATTGAAAGTATCTCTAGCATCCCAAAGGGGTTTTACATAAAGCTGAATAACACTACGTACCATTAAGTTACATCACATGACATGGCAATACAACACATAACACTACGTTGTACGAAACATCGTGACATACATAACGCTACATCGCATTACATTACATTACATAACACCTATTACGCCCCCACCAAGAACGTATGGCCTTATCAATTGTAAACTATTCAAAAACGAATAATGTATTGTGTGTTTTGTCAATTTGTTAAGCTTCTCAATACATGAGGGTAATAAATAAAAATGTATCATGTACTCACTGATTTTGTTCCTCATAGATCATAATTCATGACGTGTAGATGGGATGGACAGTTTGCAAACAAAGAAGATGAATGAATCATAGATATATATTGAAGGAAAGGTCAAAAGGGAGTGCAATTAAAGGGAGGGGAAAACAACACACTGATAAGATCTTTGAACATTGATAAAATATGTTTCTGCCACAAACTATTTTCATGTAAAATGAATTTTGACAGCATGTGAGTACATGTGTATCCCTGCACATGCTAATGGAAACGCACAACGGATCATGATTAATGACCAGATGGAATTTCCGTGTGCGTGTGGAAGGAGATTCACCACCAAACGCGGCATGAAGATCCACAGGACAAAAATGGGCTGTTTGAAGACTCATACGAACCAGCAGCAGCGCACTGCGATAGCAGGTGAGACGTTGGATGACCAAGCCAGGATTTAAACCATAGTGCCAAGGACATCCACGCTGATGGTTCTAGTGCGGAGTTTGCACAAGCTCTTAACGCCAAACGTGAAAAACCCAATTTGCCGCCTGCCAGTGCAAAAGAACAATGGGAGAAATTAGATGAGGAACTTGTCCTTAAGCTGAATGCGCTAATAGGGAACAGTACGCTGGAACACAAACTTGACACATATGGAGACATCATATACTCTATCTGCAGGGACACTTATGGAGTGAAGCAGCCAAAGACAAAACCAAAAGACAGCAACAGATGGAGAGCATCCGGGGGAAGAAAAGGAAGCTTAAAAAGCGAATGAAAACTGCCTCAGAATGCGAGAAGCAAGGGCTCCTGGAACTCTGGAAAGACCTGAAAGCCAAACACAATGCTCTCAGCAAAGTGGAATCAGCAAGGCGAAGAAAGAGCAAAAAGAAGAAGATTCAAGATCGTTTCTTCAAAGATCCCTTTGACTTTGCAAGAAAGCTGTTTGAACAACCCAAATCAGGGACTCTCACAGTGGGCAAGGAAACCCTAGAGCAGCATCTCAGGGAAACATATTTCGATTCTCAGCGCGAGGCACCACTTGAAATCCAGAATCTGGTTTGGCCTTTAGCGCCAGAAGGAAAATTCAATAACAAACCACCAACACTGGATGAAGTGAAGAACGTAGTAAAGAAAGCCAGAGCCAAGTCAGCACCTGGACCAAACGGAATACCATACCTGCTCTACAAGAAATGCCCAAAAGTGCTCGAGTGGCTCCACAAGATGATTCAATCAGCATGGAGGAACCAGAAGATCAGCGACCAATGGATGAGAGCTGAAGGAGTGTACATTCCGAAGGAGCAGAACTCCAGCAGCATCAACCAGTTCAGGCCAATATCACTTCTGAACGTCGAGGGGAAAATCTTCTTCTCTGTCATGGCAGCAAGATTGACAAAATACCTGACTGAAAACAAGTATCTGGATATGTCAGTCCAAAAAGGGAGACATACCAGGAATGCCTGGATGCTTGGAACATGCCACGTTGATTTGGGATGCCATCCAAAAAGCAAGAACAGAGAAGAGAGACATTGACGTAGTTTGGCTTGATCTGGCGAATGCATATGGATCAGTTCCGCACGATATGATCCAGCTGGCTCTTGAAATGTATCACATCCCAGAAAACATCAGAACAATGCTGAGAAAGTATTTCCAAGGGTTCTCAATGCGGTTCTCTACCAAAGAATACATCACGGACTGGATAGACCTAGAGGTGGGCATTTTTCAATGGGCTGTGCAATCTCTCCCATACTGTTCGTGTTGGCAATGGAAGTCATCTTGAAAGCTGCAATGAAGAGTTCAGGTCCAGTGAATCTGGGAGATGGATACCAGATGCCTCCTCTGAAAGCTTTCATGGATGACACAACAGTCTTGTCCACGGATGAGGAAGAGACACACCAAATCTTAAAGCAGCTGGATGAGCTGGTGGCCTCTTCAAGAATGAGGTTCAAACCAAAGAAATCCCGAAGTATCTCACTGCGAAAAGGAAAAGTGGCAGATTCAGTCAAATTCATGGTAGCCAACCAAGCCATCCCCACTGTCACAGAAGAGCCAGTAAAAAGTCTCGGAAGATGGTATGATGACTCCCTGAAAGACACACAAAGGGGATGTGAAACCAAGCAAACAGCAGAAGAAGGCCTGAAGAAAATAGATAACTGCGGACTGCCAGGCAAATACAAAGTCTGGTGTCTACAGTTCATGCTGATACCAAAGCTGCTGTGGCCACTGCTAATCTATGACATTTGCACCAGCACAGTGGAAGCAATAGAAGCCAAAATCAACAAATACACAAGAAAATGGCTCTGTGTCCCACCTGGTCTCACTGATGTTGCATTCTACTGTCGTCAAGCAATGCTGAAGCTACCTCTCAAATCCATAGTGGAGGAATACAAAGTTGGAAAAACAAGACTGTTGAGCATGCTGGAGGAATCGGAAGACAATATCGTGAGATCAGTTCAGCCAAAGCTGAGAACTGGCAAAAAATGGAAAGTCCAAGAGGCTGTAAACAATGCCAAGAGAAACCTCAGCATCAAAGAAATAATTGGACACACGCAAACCAACAGACAGGGACTGGGAGCAACAAAAATGCAGTGGTGGTCCAAAGCCAAAAGGAAGGAAAAAAGAGACATGATCATACAGGAGTTGAAGAAAGAAGAAGATGCCAAAAGAGTGCAGAAGGCAGTCCAGCAAGGTCAACAGGGGCAATGGACAACATGGGACAGTGCACTCCAAAGAAGTCTCAGCTGGAACGACATGAGGCACATGGCTCCTCTAAGGATAAGCTTCCTCCTCAGATCTGTATATGACCTGCTCCCCTCGAATGCAAACTTAGTGAAATGGGGGAAATCAGATGACCCAGCATGTCCGCTCTGTCAGAAGAAACAAACAGTGGAACATGTCCTAAGCTCTTGCAAAGTAGCGCTAGCCCAATGAAGGTATACATGGAGGCACAACCAAGTTCTGAAAGTGATCACAGACGTGGTTAGCGAAAAAAACATGAATCCAAACGCACTAATTGCTATGACAACGTTCTACAAAGCAGGAGGGAAACAGGTCTGGCCCGAAATTGCTATGACAACCAGCACATTGCCAAAGGGTCTTCTGGATGGAGCAGTCGACCTGGAGTGTACAGCAGACCTCCCAGAGTGGAGAAATTACCCAGATGTCATCAGCAAGACAGGCATGAGACCAGACATCGCTCTCCACTCTGACTCCTCGAAACAAGTGATTCTGATAGCACTCACTGTGCCATACGAAAGCAGAATGGAAGAAGCACATATTTACAAGACCGAAAAATACGCCGGTCTTGCCAGCACCCTGAAGAAAGCAGGTCTGCGGGTCAAAATCTTCGCCATAGAGGTCGGGGCAAGAGGGTTTGTGGGCACCTCCGCTTATGATCTCATGAAACAACTCGCCATTTCTGGGAAGAAGAGGACTAGAGCCCTTAAAGCGATGGCAGAGGCAGCAGAAAGGAGCTCAAGCTGGATCTGGGCAAGGAGGAACCAAAAGTGAACTTCATAAGGATTAAATTCCCTACAGATGATGTGTGCCCCGTTAGCACATTGGTAAAACCGCGTACCGCAGTTCTGAAGCGCAGAATCGCCCAGGTTCGATCCCCGGCGTGGGAAGAAATAAAAAAAAAAAAAAAAAAAGACAACAGCAGAAGGGCATCCAGGAATCATGACCTGGATGTGGCCCGGCCCCCCGAGAGTGTAAGGAATTCAGGGCCGAAACACTTGTCTAAAGGGGGTTACTTCTCTGAAGACCTTCTGTTGTCTAGCTCTCCCTAGGGTTTCTTTCTACCTTGTTGTTGCTGTTTGTTTGTTTGTTTGTTTGTTTGTTTGTTTTAGATTGACACCAAACTCCACAATCCACATATTTTTCATGTCCAAAGCCAGTATCCATGAATTATACTTTCAGAAGGTATTTTACTGAATGGGAAAACACACAGGTAAGAAAAAATAAATACATTCTTTATGCTTCATTCTTTAAAGGGATTGCTCAAATGTTGGTTGTCTTCGCTTTGCTGACCTTTCCACATCTTGTTGACAAATACAGTAACCGTCTACAACTGTCATTACTACACTCAAAGACCAGTCTGAAGGTGAAAGGAGGCTACTTCACAAAAACGGCTGCCCTTGCCTGTGATGAATCAGTTCATATATTTGAATTTTTGTCCATCTTTTGACAGGAAACTTCCACACTGTATTCAACCTTACGATGCAATTTGAGTTAACGTTTGCTGTGGATATTACGTTTCATAATGCAGTTCATGCCATTTTAAATCGCAAAGACTACAGGACACCAACAAAGTAACCTGACAAACGTATAGTCTCCTCCAGTGGGTGGCCTCACGGTGCTTTTTCTCACTGCTCCTTTGTCTCACTGAAAAGACGTACAGTGAATGAAGCAGCTGAAAATCCACAGTGACAGAATAAGTGTGTTTATTTTG
>JAPXFY010000893.1:27500-44932 GCA_030674185.1 Monoplex corrugatus
CAGATAGATAGATAGATAGATAGATGTTTGTATGTGTGTGTGTGTGTGTGTGTGTGTGTGTGTGTGTGTGTGTGTGTGTGTGTGTGTGTGTGTGTGTGAATAAAACATGACTACATCTTTTGTCTTTACATACAAGACTATCACCGGCAGAATGATGCTGACAGTTTACACAAAAAAACAAGTTTCATCTGAAGAGCTGTGTCAAAGTTACGTTGCTGCCGCTAATCCTGTTCTTATTGCTATTGTTGCTGTTGCTGCGTTTGTTATTGTAGGTGGTAATGGTGGTGGTGGTACCAGTGTGTCCGCTACTGTTACATCATATTCCGTGGCTGGATAATTGCCGAACTAATTTTTTGACCATGAATCATTCGGATTTCACTACTCCTTAGTGTTTTTGAAGACCTGATACAAGGAAACAGACTGCTCATCAGCTTTAGGAATTCCTTTCTGAACCTGCTGCCTGTCAGACAGTACAGATAAAAGTTCGATGAATAGTTGAAATAGCCGATACATCTGACAAGATCCGTTATAAACATCCCTAATATTTTATCTTCCATTCCCTCCTTGCTCTCAATAAACAAATGGCGTATCACATCCCAAACGGAACGGGCAGGGTGAAGACAATGAAGGACACACACACAACCAGAGCTGTAAGAGTGATGGAATTCACTTTCTTCTCTCTGTCAACCTGCTGTCTGTGTATAGTAGCAAACAGGTTACCAGCTTCCGTCACTGACATTCTTAACTTTACCACAAGCACGATTTGCTTGTCATTAGACAAATGAACGGAAGTACTGAAGATATTACAAGGTTGATTTGGGGCCACAAGTAAATAAAAAAAATGCCAGGTAATATTTCTTGAAAGTACAAAACCCACCTGATATTTCAAGTCCAGAAATAATGACAACAAGCCATACTGATAACTATGACGACACCCACAATGACGGTCCAGGATGTCTTGGCTGTAAATATCACATTCACACGATATGGCCACACCACAGACAAGCCTCTGTGTGTGACCGTCACCACCACAAGCCAAGCAGAGCAGTTAGCAGCTGTATATGTGAGGAAAGTACCAACTTTACATATGACGTCCTGAAGGTTAGGAAAGACAATCCCTGTTACGATTATGATCGAGCTCTGAAGTAGTCCTAAGACAATAAAACAGAGATCAGACACAGCTAGACACAGGAAATAACGGTCCAAGGAGGAACGTTTCTCTTGCAATCGATGAATAATAATGATAGTCATCATGTTGCCAAACACACCCAGGACAGTATTGAAAGTCGAACACATAAGCAAGACTTGTCCTATCAATATGGTTAATGGCATAGAGACAAAGTCATAAATGTAAGTTGAGGAGATAGAATCACCTGTTGTGATGTTAGACATGGTCATTATCAAGTGTGTTACATGTCTTTTACCCATTTTCCTGGAGGCAAATCAGCTTTTTATGAAATATACAGTCAGTGGACACTGAAAATATTGTGGTAGTTGTGTCTGTTTTCAGTATAGGTTTATTCAAAATAATCATTGGTTACATTGCCATTTAGAATACAGATTGTGTGGTTTGATAGTAAGTGTCTTTACACTGTATATTTCAGCGTAGATTTATTCAAGGTTTGATTGTTCCATACATGATTCATTCTAATATCATAACGATTTTTTTTCTAATTTGTAATATTTTAGTACCTGTTTCCTTGGAGTCAGATATTTGTCTGACTCTAATACGTGAAATCAATCAATATCCTAGTGCTTGACATATGAATCACTGGAAATCGTCTTACACCATCTAGTACTGGTAGATTCATAACGTTTTGTATTATTTCAAGCCACTGCTTACATGATTTATATGTATCTCATCATGGGGTAAGGTATGTGATAGACACTTTTAGAATGATGACTTGAATGTGCAAGTAGATTTTTGTCGTTGGAATCTTCTAAATGTGGAAACCATGTGTGTGTATATATGTATATACATACATATACATATACATACAACTATATATACATATATTTATGTGGGGGGGGGGGGGTTGTGGGGGTATGTTTGTGTTTCTGCGTGTGTGTGTGTCCATCCCAGACAATTTTCTGAAGTTGTAATGATACATCTGAACTAAGTATTCCACTCCAACTTTCCCTTCACAATGCACCACTACATGTGAAAGATAGAGTCAAACAGATCAATACACGACTCATAAATAGAAACCTGAAGACAGCAAAATGTTATGTCTCCCACACTTGCCTGAAAGATGTAGTCAATAAAGTTCACTTCGCTTACTAACGGCACCGTTTCTGTGATACGACGTCGGTATGACAACTACATGGCAGATAACAGATACAATACAAAGGAAAGTGGTGATACAGTGGTCTGATGCTACAGTTCTTCACTCAACATATAATGTTCCCTGAACTGTTTCTAATAATCGTTTGGATCTCTGTTTCTTTTTCTCAGTAGTAAATTTTATTTTTGACGTCTTTTGCCACCTCCATGCTAATGGTAACTTCCATGTCAATGTTTGTGGTGTTATCGTTGGTACAGCAAGATGGCAGTTATAAACACCATGGGGTGGGGAGGCACTCATTATGTCTGGATTCATGGCTTCACACACATTCTTGACACTCAGAGGTCTAGAACAAGACTCCACCAATGTGATCCAAACTCGGTAACAAGTAGTTTGGGGATTTTAAATAGAGAACTTTGTCAAAGAAAAGTGGAAAACTTAATGATATTGTTCTCATCAGAATAGCAAATGTGCATTAACATTCTCAAAAAAACAACCCATTTTCATTCCTTCAAACTGTCTTCAACAGACTGATCAAAATGTAGACATAAATCCTATAGGATACGTAAAATCTCAAGACCTTATGAACGCACAGGATTTATGTACAGGCTTAAGTCATATGCCATGGTCATTTTTTTTATCTTGTCCATCACCAAGCATCATCAGTATCGGTGTGTGTAGGAGTTATTCTGTGAACGTAGACATTACATTGAGGAACTCATACTGAAACTGAACATCGGTTGGACAAAAGATAAGAAAGCAAAATGCATGATAACTGGCTAACCTCTGAAATTTGTCAGATTATGATATGCTTTGCATGTAGATACATACATTACTTATATTCATAAACACTAGGTAACAGAGAAATCAAAACACGTCATAACAATTGATGAACACCATAAAAAAAACAGTTTACTCTTTTTTTTTTATAATGAATCATATACAATATAGTTATGTTTATTGTACACACAGCCACGTTGTCATATAATTGGCCAGTAAGAAATGACGTGTGAAGCACTCTAACAAAAAAGAGAGAAAGAGAGAGGGAGGGGGAGAGAGAAGGAGAGAGAAAGAACGAAGAGAGAGAGAGAGAGAGAGAGAAAGAGAAAGAGAGAGAGAGAGAATGGCAATGCTTAAAAGAAAAAAAAACATGCCAAATAAACTGCTTCTTAGCCTGCATGCAGTTGAAGTCCATGACCAATGGTATTTATAATATATTTGTGTACATTGTGTTGTTACCACAGATAATACAGTAGTTTTTTTTTTTTTTTTAGATAATACAGTAGGGTTGAATTGACTTGAATTGAAAGAAATATGTTTTCAGAGAGCCTAAGTCAAAAACAAAACACATGAAAGAGATGTTTCTCCACCTGACTCTTTCACTTTGAAAGTATTTATAAAATGTCTGCAGGTGTGTGCAGACCTGCTAGTTCCTAAACCCCTGTCATGTGTATATGTGTACGCTCTACTGATGGAAACCAGTCCCACATCTTTAACGGAATAGCTGCTTGAAAAGTAAATCAAAACTCCTAGTTTGGTTTGGATATTTTTGCTTTATTTTTATTTGATTGTTTATTTGTTTGTTTTTGTTTGATTGTTTATTGGTTTATTTTCTTCTGGTAGCTAACAACCACGCTTTTCGACGTGTTCTGCAAATCCAAAGTGGATTATGTAATCACTTTGAAATGTAAAAGATATATATTTCATGGTGGGATCATTACAAATGTTCCTACAAACTTTACACAAGCCTCGTGAAACAACCATCTCATTCATTTCAAGAAACAAAGTTGTCAGTATGAAGTAGTCTCCTTTTTACAGGAACAGCCACATGTGTTCAGTGTCTCTGCACTCATTATTGAGCTTTGTTTCGGAGAGATGAGTGCTATTTCAATGATACTGTCTGTGTCTCCTTGGCTTGCACCCATATGGGTTGGTGACGTTGTTGTGACTGGGCTGAGCTGGATATCGCACAGCGTGTCTTCCAGAGCATGTTCCTGGGTATTAGTACCATTCTGATCCCACACTGCAGATCTTGCAGATCACCACATACCACAGTCATTCCTACTTCACCATCAGTTTCTTCTAGGAAGTTCCACGTTGTTTTTGAGATACAGGTTCCTGGGTGTACATAACCATTGATGGGTACAAGGTTCTTGTTTTTCATTTGTCACTTTAGGCGTATGCCCAGCAGTTCATATGAAAGAGTACACCATCGTTCTAGGTCTGATATGGTCACGTTATCTGTTAGGCTCTTTTTGAGGACTATAGCCAGTCCTCTACTTCACGTTTCTGAATTACTATGAAATCTTCGAAGTCTATTGGTTTTACTTGGAGCGTTCCAGTTTCTTGTAGACACAATATATGTTAATTTCTCAATGGTTAGTATCCTCTCCATCTGAAAATGAAAATATTGAAATGCCTAGTATGGCCCGTCATGATGTATGGCTGCGAATCCTGGACACAAAGAAAAGATGATGACAAAAACATTCAAGTAGCTGAGATGTGGTTAATTATGAGGCTGCTTGGGGGCAGTTGGACAGATAGAAGAACAAATGAAAGCATTCTAAACGAATTGTGAACAGCAAGAAAACGTCTATCATTAATAAATGAAAGAAAATTTAAGATAGAGACCACGCTCTACGAAACCTAGAGACTGGCTTATGAAGACTGTCTTTCAAGGTAAGACTGAGACCAAAAGAAAAAGAGGCAGACCACCAGCTTCTCTCACTGGCAATATCACAGAGTCCAGCGGCACGAGAATCCATGAAGTCAGCAAGGCCAGAGAAGATATAATGTATGTACATATTTTAGATGTTTCAAACATCTAAAACAACTAACACTTTTCTATATTTAGTAACATGTAATTAGTTATTTATTGTTCCGTTTATTTTATTTTGTTTTAATTTACTGAATGTATTTATTCATATAATCTGGTTTCCCAACAGATATGCTAGACAAAGTATAATTTAAGCATCTAGCTTGCTATTATCTAGCAAGCTAGATGCTTAAATTATACTTTGTCTATTATGCAGTTATTATAACTAATACATATAATGAAAAATGTGGCAACAAATTTTTAAATGCTTAAGAAGTGGTGTTTTTTTTTAAAAAAAAGGATATTACTACAGCTGGAAGATTTGGTGGAACACATATGAAATTAGCTGAATGAGATGAATCCTTCTTTTAAACTCCAAACCCTGCTACCATAGATATGACACTTTAGATCTCCATGGGACATAGGCTTTGATTAAGCAAAGTACTTTAGTGCATATCTTTTAGGGCACTTTGGAAATACATATCCTCTCTCTCTCTCTCTCTCTCTCTCTCTCTCTCTCTCTCTCTCTCTCTCTCTCTCTCTCTCTCTCTCTCTCTTTCTTTCTCCCTCTCAACAATAACCACAGCTTGAATAAAACAGCACAACAATTAGGTTTGACTACACCGAAACATTTTATTCGCAGCTGTTTTCTTTCAACACCAAGCTAAGACTAAACAATGAAATAAGAAAATAAACGCATCACAACACAACAGGACTCTACGCAACACTACACTTGAAAAAACACAAAACGACAAAGAACACTGACTTACAGAGACCCATACTGAAAACGGTATTTACACACCGAAACATCTATCACTGTACTCAAAACAAAGCCAGGTCCTTTTTCCTGTTCCTGCAGTTTGTGTGTTTGTTTGTTTGTTTGTTCGTCTGTTTGTTTTTCTGAATATCATTTACAGTGGATGCGTACGTCCTTAACTTTGTATGTACCCCTGTAGATTCAGATGATTAAAGTACTAATGTGATAATACAATGGTCATGGGTTTGAACATGACGGTGGACAAATAATTTTCCCATCATTTCTCTGACCTCGGTGTTTCTGACCATGTCGTTTCTAGTTTTGTTGGCGGTTCGTCTCTAACAATGCATCTTACAAGTGACTCTTTTGTGCCCAATGAGGCTTGGAAAAGGTCAACAAAGGAGATACAAATGGAGCTGATGAACTTGGCTTTTGTTCCAATAAGGGTATTGGTGTATTTCAGGAATAGGGTAACATCGTTATTTTATGAATGCTGGTTTTGATCTCTGTTGCGTCCAGGGTCTTTTGTGAAAAGAATGCCCAGGTATTTTAATTTATTCTTATTTGAGTTTAGTGACACTGATGTAGGTCATGTAGGTCATGAAACCACAAAGCTAAGGCATGAAGAACCACATTATCTGTTTTAATTCTTACGATGGTATTTTGACATTGTGTTTCTTTTAATCCCAACATAGTCACTGTGCAAAAGGCAACCTTACTGTCAATAGGAAAAACATTTCATCACAGTGCTGCACTACTGTTCTATTTTTCTATCTACACATATTTCTGTTCACCTATTATGACAGTTTGAACTCCATTGCACAATAATTTTAATGAGTCATGTAAGAAAAATCCTGTTAAGAATAATCATGATGAGGACAAGGAATAGAATCAAAAGAGAAACAGCAGAAGAACAATATGGATTTGTGGAGGGGAAAGGAACTATTAATGCCATATACATCCTAAGAACTATCACAGAGAGGTCAGTTGAGATGAATAAGGATTTGTATTTATGCTTTGCTGACTATACCAAGGCTTTCAATCGGGTACGACATGAAGAATTGATCAAGCAAATGGAGAGACTCAATGTTGATTGAAAAGATCTACGAATAATCAGGAATATATACTGGGAACAAACAGCTGCAATGAGAATAGAAAACAATATAAGCTCTTTTCAAAACATCAAAAGAGAAGTCAGACAGGGTTGTGTTTTGTCACCTGATCTGTTTTCACTTTATAGCGAAAACATCACGAGAAACCTAGAAGAAGACCCTAGATTAAAGGTTGGAGGGAAAATGATAAACAACATTCGGTACGCAGATGACAACGTGCTAATTGCAGAAAATGAAAGGGACCTACAAAACCTTGTGAATATACTAGAAACAGAAAGCAAAGGTAAAGGGTTGGAACTAAACAACAGGAAGACTGAAGTAATGATGATCAGTAAAAAACATGAAATCTCCTCCTGCAAAATAATAGCAAATGGCACAACCTTGACACGGGTTAATAAGTTCAAATACCTGGGAATGGTCATTTCATCAGACGGCAGATGCACATCTTAAATATACACATGTTAAATTTAATCAAAAATTGGTTTGTTTTGTGGTTAGTTCCAAATCCATCAACCATCTTTGAGTGGTGTTATAGTAATGATAGCGCCAGAAGTTTGAATCCTCTATATCTGGTGAATGTGTGGTAGGCTGGCTGAGATGATTTCCAAATACCCTCTGTTTCTTTGGAAGCATAATATTTAGACAGAATATCGATTTTGTTCTTGAAAGTGACTATTTTGTGTCTTTGTGGTAATTCACGTCTTGTCTAAGGGAAAATAATATCCCAATTATTAAGTTAATACTATAACGAAGCTGAGTTCATGTTTCATCAAAGCAATAAATTCACAAACGGAAGGAACAAAACTATTCTATGAAATTTTAACCAATGACGAAAAGCGTTCAAATTGTTGCCACAAATGGAAATTAACATTTGGAGAAGAAATTAATCGGACACGATCCTTTACAAGTTGACAGAGTATTAAAGAAATGAAACTTAAATGGTGTCAGATAAGAGCCATCCATCGAATACTGGCTAGTAACGTTGTACTCATAGAAATTGGCTTAAATTAATACAAAGCAATTTGTGAAATTTCTGTAGTCGAGCTTGAGACAGTATTCAACACTGCTTTTGGTACGGTCAATATACACAGTCTTTTTTAATGAATTTGAAACATTTGTACAGACAAATTACACAAATGTTAACAATTTAAAATGCCAAACAACTGATTATTTTGGGATTTGATTAAACTTTTAAAAGCGATTTTTTTTATTTCATTTTGCTTTTCGCAAAATATTTCATTTATCAATGTAAATGTGAAAAAAAAAAACCTGTGAAATCTGCACATCTTTAGAAAAAAAAATGAAATGGAGATATGACATTGAACTATATGATAAAAAGTTGGGAAAGACTGTACGAAAATACAAAATGGATTGGACTTACTACCACCCAATTATTACTCTTTATGATGACTATTTTTTTTATCTATTACGCATAGCCACATTCTGCAGACTGTGACATGACATACTGCAGTATTACAGCTGTAAAAATTAAGACATTATACAAATATGACTACACCACAAACGAACAAAGTGGTCATTTGTTGTTATTTTTGTTGTTTTATTATTGTTTTCTCTGACGAGTGTTTGTGGTTCTTTTCTTAAGACAAGTTTGATACACTCATGCCTTTTTGCCCTACTTTATTGTTCGTGTCCTTATCAAAATATTCAAATGTGAGCTTGAGAATGCGTGTACATATAATAGTAAAACTTTGTGCAATCTGTATGTATATATGTGTATACATATAAAAGATATGTCAAAATCAATTTTCATTGCACTTCCAAAGAAGACATGGGCTATAGAATGCGAACTCCATCGCACAATCAGCTTGCTGAGTCATGTAACAAAACTCCTATAAAGAAAAATCATGATGAGGACAAGGAATAGAATCAAAAGAGAAATAGCAGAAGAACAGTGTAAATTTGTCGAAGGGAAAGGAACTATTATTGCCATGTGCATCCTAAGAACTATCGTAGAGAGGTCAGTTGAGATGCATAAGGATTTATATTTATGCTTTGTTGATTATACCAAGGTTTCCATCGGGTACGACATGAAGAATTGATCAACCAACTAGAAAGACTCAATATTGATGAACAAGATTTACGAAGAATCAGAAATATGTATTGGGAACAAACAGCTTTAATGATAATAGAAAACGATATACGCTCTTTCCAAAATATTATAAGAGGAGTCAGACAAGGTTGTGTTTTGTCACCTGATCTGTTTTCACTTTACATCATGAGGAACCTAGAAGAATACTCTAGATTAAAGATTGGAGGAAAAACGATAAAGAACATTCAATACGCAGATGACACCGTACTAATTGCAGAAAATGAAAGGGACCTTGAAAAAATTGTGAATATACTAGAAATGGAACGCAAAGGTAAAGGGTTGGAATTAAACAGCAGGAATACTGAAGTCATGGTGATCAGTAAAAAACATGAAATCCCCTCATGCAAAATAACAGCAAACGGCACAACCTTGAGAGAGGTTGATAAGTTTGAATATCTGGGAACGATCATTTCACCAGACAGCAGATGCACATCAGAAATAGCCAGCAGAATCGGCCAAGCCGAAACAGCATTCAAGAAGATGAAAAACATTCTTACCAACAAATGCCTACCAATTAACATCAGGAAGAGAATTCTTGAATGTTACATAGAACCAATAATGTTATACGGTTGTGAGGCGTGGACAGTAAACAAGCAAAGTCAGAACAAGATTGAGGCAGCCGAGATGTGGTTTCTAAAAAGAATGTTGAGAGTTCCATGGACGGCAAAGAAAAAAAACGAGACAGTATTCATGGAGGCAGACACAAGAAGATCATTCATAAGGAAGATTAAGAAAAGAGAGCAACATGTATGGGCCAATTTGTGAGGAAAGGGGAATTGTAGCACCTGGTCACAACATGAAAGGTTGATGGAAAGTGAGCAATAGGTAGACCCAAGGAGAAAATATTGGACGGACTTGCAGAGTGGCTGAAGACAGAGAGGGTGGAAGGGGTGCTTGTGGCAACAAGTAATAGAAACAGATGGAAGGCCATGATCGCCAACGCCTTGTGTCAAGGCACTTGATGATGGGATATATATATATATATATACATATATATATATATATGTGTGTGTGTGTGTGTGTGTGTGTGTGTGTGTGTGTGTGTGTCTGTCTGTGTGTGTGTGTGTGTGTGTGTGTGTGTGTGTGTGTGTGTGTGTGTGTGTGTGTGTGTGTGTGTGTGTAAGCGTGCGTGCGAGTGTGTGTATGTGTTTGTGTGTGTTAATCATACATGAACATACATACATATCTGTATATTTGGATTGTCATGTATGATATCGTTTTAAGTATGTGTTCTACAAAAATGCACTTTATATTGTATGAATTCTTGCCTAAACTTGAATACAAACAATTGAAAAAAAGGTCCTCCCAATGAGCCCACAACATGCTTACCATTAATAATAATAATAATAATACAATATTTATATAGTGCAAAATCTTGATAAAATCAAATCTAAGCGCTAAAACAGACACACACGCACGCACGCACACACACGTACGCACGCACACACACGCACGCACGCACACACACGCACACACACACACACACACATACACACACGCGCGTGCGCGCGCGCGCGCACACTCACACGCACACGCACACGCACACGCACACGCACACGCACACGCACACGCACACGCACACGCACACGCACACGCACACGGCTATAAATAGGGAGAAAGAATAAAAGCAATGGAAAATTATAGAGAGCATATTATATACAATTATATATTACAATGTTATTCCCCTCCGAGTGGAGACAGGCTGCAGAGGGGATTGAGTGAGGTCAGGATTTTATGAAGAGGAGAAAAGGTGAGTTTTGAGAGCGGACTTGAAGGAGACAAAAGTAGGTTGCTGACGGACTGAGAGAGGAAGTTTGTTCCAGGAAAGTGGACCAGAAACAGAGAAGGCTCGTGGACCATAGGTATTGAGCTTAGTGCATGGAAAGCGAAAAGTCAGAGGATCGGAGGCAGGGCGGAGGGTACGTGAGGGACCATAGATCTCAAGTAGGCTTGACAGGTAATCGGGGCCTGCGTTATTGAGGCTGTTGTAGCACATGGTGTCTAGTTTGTACTGTATGCGCTTTGATACAGGGAGCCAGTGAAGTTGTGCCAGGAGAGGAGATATGTGGTCAGCTTTTTTCTTTTTGAGTACAAGGCGTGCAGCATTGTTTTGAATGCGCTGCAGGATGTGAATGGTGGAGGCAGGAAGACCAGACAGGAGTGAATTGCAATAGTCAATGCGAGACATTATGAAGGAGAGGACGAGTTTTGCAGTTGTTTCGACAGAGAGATACTTCCTGATCAGGCTTATGCAATGGAGGTGATAGTAGCAATATCTGGCAGTTTGAGAAACAAAGTTGTTCATGGAGAGGGTAGAGTCAATGCAGACACCAAGGTTTTTTGCTGAATCAGAAATTGGGACTGATGTGTTACATAATGGGAGAGAAAGAGGAGGCAGCTGAGAAAGTTTCTGACGGGTGCCAATGAGGATAGCTTCTGTCTTGTCATCATTAAGTTGAAGTTTGTTGAACGTCATCCAGTTCTTAATGTCCGAGTAACCATTGGATATGAGATGGTTAGAACTAAAACCTGGCGTTGGCTTGGATTCATACCATTTTAACATACACCCTCCTAGCCATGTGTCTGTTACGCTAAAACCATTACCACAGTGACTGGTGAAATGTTCTGTATTATGCGTGTACATATGTGGCACTAATACATATCTGGGAACGTGCTTGAGAAGCCATGATAGCTGACACTGTGATCACAAAGAAAAGTGTGTGTCGATGGTGGGTCAGCAGAATAAAAATGATGAGTTTCTGTGACAATTTGAGAATGCACGACGCAATGGTATTGTTGTTTCTGTCATTGACCATCATATTTTATTTGTAAGGATGGGGTGATAATTCAGGAGATTTATGCTGGCAGCGAACTTGATTGTGAAATACATACTACAGCCACCCTTCAGTATCAGTCTTGGTAGTCATGCTTCTGTCAGACACAGTGTGTAGACCATGTGGCACAGGAAAGATACAGTTCATGAGGAACGTCATATTTAAATCTATTGGTGTTAGGGAAGTGTGATGTCCTTTCCTAAACACTTGTAAGTCTGTCAGTATGTTGACATCAGTGACGGCAGTGCACACAGAGAAATAACCAATGACGCCATAAAGGTACTTATACATAAATGTGTAAACGTTACCACAGACAGCTTAAAGATGAAAAATGAGCAAATGATGCGTAGTTCAGTACTTTGAAGTAAGGTCAAGTATCACGGTTACATTTCACAGGGTGAATGTGTCAGTGTCACTAAAAGTATTCGTCTGGTTGTATATGTATGTGCACAAACATCGTTTCAGTGTCTCTTACACACACACATACCCAAACTCATGGCATTGCACTGAAGATTAAAGAGACCACCAAACACACACTGCAAAACTTATCAGTCTATGATTGGTACCATTCCTGGCTGGAACTTGTTTTCAGTTCTATATACACACGAATAACGTCCCATCTATGCTCACATAACAACGATGGTGCCTAATCATGACTTTCAGATCTATAAGGTTGCTGATCAAACATAGCAATTTCATCATGAAACATTCGAACTATGCTGTCAGAAAAGACAAAGGCAAATACTAAACAAGTCAATGAAATCAGTCGATGCCCCCCATCATCACTGCCATCTCAGTGTTCTGAGACCATGCTGAATTCGCACTTATTGAATGCCGTCTGTTGGGTGGGTCTTGGCACCGTCTTCTACGGCTTTGCAGGCTGATGCGTGAGTGGCAGTCGGTGCAGATGAAGTGGGAGGCCTGGACTTCAGAAATTTATGCAGCACACTTCCACCATTATCTCTTATCTGCCAAGAGCTGGTCTCTCATCATGTCTGACTTTGTGATGTAATTGTAGACAGAGTGATGCCAAACAGCGCAATCTGTGGCCTACGCTAACGATGGTGCCTAATCATCAGCCTGAAGAAGATGGACGTCAGCGCACAAGATGTCATCACTCATAACTTATCCCCCCCCCCCCTCTGCAGCCTGTCTCCGCTCGGAGGGAATCACATGGTTATAATATATAATTGTATATGCCATGCTCTCTATAATTTTCCATTGGTTTTATTCTTGCTTTTATTGCTTTTATTCTTTCTCCCCATTTATAGCCATGCGTGTGTGTGTGTGTGTGTGTGTGTGTGTGTGTGTGTGTGTGTGCGTGCGTGCGTGCGTGCGTGCTTGCGTGTGTGTCTGCTTCAGCGCTTAGATTTGATTTTATCAAGATTTTGCGCTATATAAATAAATATTGTAATTATTATTATTACGCTATCCAGCTGTCTGTGGAGATGCTGCAGGCCCTCAGGTCTCTTTTGCTGGCGTCTTTGAAACAGAGTAGGGGCGGCCGATTCTTCTGGCACCTTGGA
The DNA here is from genome assembly GCA_030674185.1 of Monoplex corrugatus. NCBI lineage: Eukaryota > Metazoa > Mollusca > Gastropoda > Littorinimorpha > Ranellidae > Monoplex > Monoplex corrugatus. The sequence continues at coordinate 40,940 of JAPXFY010000893.1, forward strand.
CTGACTGTCCTTATTGGACGTCTTTTGGCAGGCTTCTATTCTCTATGCACAAACATGTACCAACCATCGTTGGGGGCAGTGGCTCGGCAAGGAGTACATGCTGGGGATCTTGGCGCACTGCAGATTCTCTTGGTGTGGAATGCAGTCCTGTCAGCTGATTCCAAAATGTGTTTGAGCCACTGCATATGAACGAGTTAAACAAAGTTCCTGACTGATGTAGATATTCCAGGTTTTGCTTCTATACAGTAAGTTGCCGAGGATACTGGCCTGGTACACTCGGGTCTTAGTGTGTCTGTCAGCACTCTGTTTTCTAATTGTCAGTCTAGCCATGGTGGTGTTTGCTTTCCCAAGCCATGGGTCGAGTTAAACATCAAACGAAAGGGTGTTGCTGATATTGGACCCTAGGTAGTTAAACCTTCAAGGATAACGCTGATTGTGATAAGTTATGAGTGATGACATCTTGTGCGCTGACGTCCATCTTCTTCAGGCTGATGATGAGTTCAAGCTCCTTGCACGCATCAGCAAAACCATCATCCAGTCTATGAAAGGCATCCTTGGGCGAAGAGCATCTCCCTGATGAGTAGTGTCCTGGCCTTGACTTCCAAACGCACTCACGCCAAGTTAAACAATTCCCATCAGATCTGTGTGCAGATAGACGCCATCAGTGGACAAATCGAAGGTATCCTTCATGAGAAAGGAAAAGAAGATCCCAAAGAGGGTCTGAGCTATCACTCAACCTTGCTTGACACTGCTGCACATGAAGAAATAGTATGATGAAAATCCATCATGTAGGATTGTTCCCTTCATGTCAGCATGGAATGAGGTGTCTAATGAACTGATCCTTTGCTTCTGCTGATGCAGCGACGATAGGAGCAAAGACGCTGAGGTTGTTGATAGGATGTGCAGCAGTGCCCAGATGGATAAACAGGAGACGCTCAGTGCCATATGATAGAAGCTCAACTGCACAGGCTGTGTTCTTGGTGGCGAGGAGCAGTCTGGTGAGCTCTGTATCGATGATGGCTGTGTAAATGGCTTCGTCCACTACAGAGAAGTCATTAGGATTTCCTGTGCACATAGTGCGCACTTTGTAGCTAGCTATACTAAGAGGTGGAGTCCTATGACTTCTTGTTTTATTTGCCTGGTGCAAGACTCGGTCTGCTTATTATGGCTATAGTAGTGCACCAAGCCCCAGACACACACAGGAGCAGGCAGACCTTGGCTGGCTGAGACTTTTTGACTGGAGGCTGCCCAGCTTAAAACAGGCTGCAGTCAACTGATGGGACTTCGATCCCTCCCCCTACTCACCCCACTGTTCCTGTGTAGCCCAGTGGTCAGAACCTCATTCTCAGTCTCGATGGTGTGATCCAACAACATAGTGGAGTGTGGTCACTCATCTGACGACTTGAGATTTCCACGACCCACTAAACAGTCTGATAATATGTAACATGAAGAGAGTGCAAATGATTTTGGTGACTAGCATTATACAATTAATGTTCATGATAATGATAATGATGATGAGAATGACACTAATGATAACAATAATAATAATAATAATATTTGAAAGAAAAAACATTGATACACTGTCATTGCATTGACCTAACTGTGTGTTTACTGACCCATTAAAGTAGATTTTCATCACAACACTACATTATAAACCATTCTTGTATGGCGCCATTCTCCAGACTCGTTTGGTCTCAGAGTACATTGCAGTTGATTAGATATTCTAATACAGCACTGAGAACTCAAGCTGTTAGATGAGCTGACAACATTCTACTGTTGTTATGCAGTCTGTATAACACCTAAACGCTAGGTAGAACCTCAAAACTTTGCCAGCAAATATGGCTTCTATGCAGATTTGGGTTATGTCATGATCACTTTCACTCTTCTCCATCACACAGTAACACTGGCATCAATGTATATGGATTTTACTCTGAGGATAGAGACATTATCTTGGAAAACTAAAACTGAAACATTCTGAGTCGTTGGTGGATGCCCATGTTACATATATGCATGTTTTCATAAGTCACCAAACATGACCATGACTCACAGGATCTTTGACGTGCTTATTTGATATTTTACATGTGCATACACATGAAGGGCGTTCATGCACTGAAGCAGATCTGCTCCTATGCTGGACTTGGAAACATATCCATCCTTTACCCTCCACGTGGATCAAACCCGGAGTCATTCAGTTGGAAGTTCGATGCTTACCCATCTGACAGTCATATCCGTCTGTGCAAGAGACAAAACAAATCTGGTTGTTGCTGTCTTATCACATGTGCTGTGCATGTAGTCTTAGTTTATCTTTTCATTTGAAAGACTAGTACCCAGACTGCTACTCTGATCTGGTAGAGTGGGTAGACAAGTACTCTTCATAGAGAATCTGTACATGGCTCCTTGTTTCCCAAGAAAACGCTTTAACTCTTTGAGCAATAAGTTACCACTGTACTAGGTATAAGATACAACCGCAACGTACAAGAAACAAAGATGTAAAGTGTTACACTGTTGTCATAACATATGTTTCTGTCATTTTACTTTCTGTCCCAACAACAGCACTGTCTTAGTGGCGTTGATCTCACATTGTTCATTCCAGCTCCACAATACACATGCAAACCCAAGTTCATTCAGTCGAAGTCACAGTGCCAGGAAGTCCCATGGGAACCAGAGCTACCAAGTTGCCTGTGAGTCATCTATTAGAGAAGACCCACACAGCTGCGGCTATGTCATACTGATGGTGTTCAACAGTTCCTGTTTTTATCTAACTTAATAAGGATACTGTTTATTAAGCCCTGTACTTGTGACATAAGGAGACCATGGTTGGCTCACCAACGATACCTCTCATGAACCACAGACACCAAAGACCTCAACGTGAATTCACAATCAAGTAAGAAAACGGTACTGGAAAACGATAATAATAATTATTAATAATAATTACAATATTTATATAGCGCAAATATCTTGATAAAATCAAATCTAAGCGCTGAAACAGACACACACACACACACACGCACGCACACACACGCACGCACGCACGCACACGCACTCACCCACGCACACACACACACACACACGGCTATAAATGGGGAGAAAGAATAATAGCAATGGAAAATTATAGAGAGCATAGTATATACAATTATATATTGCAATGTGATTCCCCTCCGAGTGGAGACAGGCTGCAGAGGGGATTGAGTGAGGTCAGGATTTTATGCAGAGGAGAAAAGGTGAGTTTTGAGAGCGGACTTGAAGGAGACAAAAGTAGGTTGCTGACGGACTGAGAGAGGAAGTTTGTTCCAGGAGAGTGGACCAGAAACAGAGAAGGCTCGTGGACCATAGGTATTGAGCTTAGTGCGTGGAAAGCGAAAAGTCAGAGGATCGGAGGCAGAGCGGAGGGTACGTGAGGGACCATAGATCTCAAGTAGGCTTGACAGGTAATCGGGGGCTGCGTTATTGAGGCTTTTGTAGCACATGGTGTCTAGTTTGTACTGTATGCGCTTTGATACAGGGAGCCAGTGAAGTTGTGCCAGGAGAGGAGATATGTGGTCAGCTTTTTTCTTTTTGAGTACAAGGCGTGCAGCATTGTTTTGAATGCGCTGTAGGATGTGAGTGGTGGAGGCAGGAAGACCGGACAGGAATGAACTGCAATAGTCAATGCGAGACATTATGAAGGAGAGAACGAGTTTTGCAGTTGTTTCGACAGAGAGATACTTTCTGATCAGGCTTATACGATGGAGGTGATAGTAGCACGATCTGGCAGTTTGAGAAACAAAGTTGTTCATGGAGAGGGTAGAGTCAATGCAGACACGAAGGTTTTTAGCTGAATCAGAAATTGGGACTGATGTGTTACATAATGGGAGAGAAAGAGGAGGCAGCTGAGAAAATTTCTGACACGTGCCAATGAGGATAGCTTCTGTCTTGTCATCATTTAGCTGAAGTTTGTTGTATATCATCCAATTTTTAATGTCCGAGTAACACTCAGTGGTGCGAGTCATGAGA
>JAPXFY010000894.1:0-27500 GCA_030674185.1 Monoplex corrugatus
GCGTGCGTGCATGTACATGCGTAGGTTTGATTCCTCGTTATTTCAACAACAAGAACAACAACAACAATTCATGATAATTAAAGAAATGTCTTGCATGTTAAAAGGCAGTCTGGCTTATTCAAACGGCAACGAAGAATCTAACAGGCAAACAAACAAGAGGGAAAAAAAATACCAAAAAAGACATAGAACGATCAGGCAAGATCCAACAGAACGGCCTACGAGACTGTGTTGTAAATATCTCGAAGTTTACAAACACAAAGTCAAATCAGCATTTAATTAAGGGTTTACGTTCAAATTCATACGTGAAGCAAGAAGATACTGACGAATTTCCCTACAAGAAATACAGTCTCTGGATATGTAATCATTACAGATGTGTGTGATTCTTTCCGAAAATCTAATTCGAAGTGAACTGAAAGATAATATGTATGCTCCGTAGTTTTCATTCCTAGTAAAACCTTTATGATAGGTTTTACAAAGAATGGAAACTATTTAGCATACAGATAGTGGACTCTCTCGTCGACGGGATAGCTAAATAGACAATGATGTTCGTTTGCATTCTAGTATGGTTCTACGTGTTGGATACAATACTGATTATGGAGTACATGTTATTCCACAAACGCTGCGTGAGAAGGTTTCCTGTGATCTTAGGTTCTGCTTTTGCTGGTCCCTGTTCTATTGAATAACAGCTGTTCCGTATTGTTAAAGTGTGATTGAGTCCTGCTGTTTCCAGCCTTCTCTGTTGTGGACAATGTCTTCCCAGATAAATGTTGATGTCAGCGCTAGTGGCGTTGGCCTTAAGAGTGTCCTTGTATCACTTTAGTGATCTTCTCTTGATGTCATTGCCAATGAGGTTGCATCTTTTGCTGTCCTGTCAACGTAGTCGTCACATGAGATGCCATACTAAGTGTGTGTGTGTGTGTGTGTGTGTGTGTGTGTGTGTGTGTGTGTGTTGTGTGTGTGTGTGTGTGTGTGTTTGATACTTACAAAAATGTATAAAACGTGTTAAACAGGTGCAAAATGAGGAGGAGGAGGGACTTAAAATACCTCGACCATTCATTCATTTATTTACTCATCTGTTTGTTTGTTTGTTCATTTATTTGATAATTCGTTTGTTGCTTTATTTATTCGTCTATTTGTCTTACTTGGAAATGGACTACCTCATCTTACCGCGACAGATTTATTCCACCAGAACCAGTCTGTGGCCAGTTTGACCCGGTCCCCCCGGTGAACCTCCAGATCACTTTCTTCTGTCAGACATAACCACAAAGATTGTTATAGGAACTTCACTGGCTCCCAGTCCGCTTTCGTTGCCAATACAAAATTTGTGTGTTGGCTTACCGTCATTTAGATGGCTCATTGCCTCCCTACCTGTCTGACACACTGTGTACTTATCGGCCATCACGCACACTCCGCTTGTCGCAGGAGAAATGCCCAGTACCCCCAAGGTTTAATCTAAAGACTGCAGGTGACTGTTCGTTTGGATACACCGCGTCGTCTGCATGGAATGAGTTGCCGACCAGTCTAGATGTTCCAACCCTTCAAGTTTTCAAAAGAAAACTCAAAAACATATTTGTTTCTGCAGGCATTTTCATAAGTATCCCCCCTTTTGTGTGTGTGTGTGTATGTGTGTGTGCGTGCGTGCGTGCGTGCGTGTGTGTGTGTGTGTGTGTGTGTGTGTGTGTGTGTATGTGTGTGTGTGTGTTTGTGTGCGTGCGCGTGTGTGATTGAAAAATGATATTGTTGGTAAGTGAGTAACACACACACACACAAACACAAACACAAACACAAACACACACACACACACACACAACACACACACACACACAACACACACACACACACACAACATACACACACATACACCACACATACACACACACAAAACACACACACACAAACACACACAAACACAAATACAAACACACACAAACACACAAACACAAACACACACACACACACAAACACACACACAACACACACACACACACACACATACATACACACACACACACACACACACACACACATCTAAAATCAGGTAAATGTAATACCGATCTGAAAAACTACAGGCCAATTGCATTGACATCACACGTATGTAAACTAATGGAAAAAATAATCTTAAAGAGACTGATGCACTATTGTGAAAAGAATAAAATAATACCAGTAAATCAGGCAGGATTTCGAAAAGGCAGGTCACCAGTAAAAATCCTAACAAAGCTAACTACTAACATAAAACAACAATTTGCAAGACGTCAATGTGTTTTAGCTACATTTTTTTATATAACGAAAGCATACGATCAAGTGTGGCACTCCAGATTGTTATTTAAATTTAAAAGTATTGGGCTGACAGGTCACATTTTTGACTATGTTAAGTGTTTCTTAGAAAACAGAATATTTCAAACGAGGATAGAAAATGTATATTCCACGAAACGAATTCTTCAAATGGGTATCCCTCAGGGATCCGTTATAGCTCCCCTTCTTTTCATGATATTAATGCATGACTTACCCAGTAAAGTATCTAAGCATGTAGTTTTAGCTCAATATGCTGACGATTTATGCATGTGGATGCAGGTAAATATGAAAAGGAAAACTCCTTAGCGCTGTATTAATTATACACGCAAATGCTACCAATTAGAACTTGATAAAATAGCACGATACATGGTAGAAAATGGGTTACATCTATCCCTGGAAAAATCAAAAATAGTTTTATTTAATAATGGAGCTAACCCAGTAAATATTCCCACTTTCAAACTGGGAGATACTCTTCTTCAGTTTAATGAGTCAATTAAATTCTTAGGAGTTTTTCTTACGGCAAAATTATCTTGGAATCAGCATATTGAATACTTATTAACCAAAGCTCAAAAAAGTTTAAATTTCTTAAAACTAGTTCGCAAACAGGCATGGGGTCAAGATTCATCAACACTTGTTCATCTTTGTAAATCGCTTGTTAGATCTAAATTAACCTATGCCCAAGAAATCTTCTTCAGTGCACCGAAACACTTACTGAAAAAACTGCAGAGCATAGATTGTAAAGGTTTCAAACTTGCACTGGGTCTTCCAATGCATGCTTCCTGTCTTCGCACATATAATGAAATCAAACTGTTGCCACTTGATGAGCAAAGGAAAGTCGCTTCTACTAAATTGAAATCAAACTGTTGCCCACTTGATGAGCAAAGGAAAGTCGCTTCTACTAAATTTTTGTTAAGACACACCACCGTAGAAAACATCTCTGAAACAGAAATTAAACTGAGATCAGATACCGACTTTCCAAAAAGAGCTAAATCAATATCATCACAGGTCACTCTTGCAACATACACATCTGACGTCATGAAAGGCTCAGGAATTGATCTACACGTAGATCCTGTATCTATAAGACCTTCCTTTTCGCCAGTACCCAGTTGGGAACTCCAAAGAGCACAATTTGACGTACACCACACTAATTTAATAATAATAATAATAATAATTACAATATTTATATAGCGCAAAATCTTGATAAAATCAAATCTAAGCGCTGAAGCAGACACACACGCAAGCACGCACGCACGCACGCACGCACACACACGCACGCACACACACACACACACACACTCACACACGCATGGCTATAAATGGGGAGAAAGAATAAAAGCAATAAAAGCAAGAATAAAACCAATGGAAAATTATAGAGAGCATAGTATATACAATTATATATTATAACCATGTGATTCCCTCCGAGCGGAGACAGGCTGCAGAGGGGGGGGGGGTTGAGTGAGGTTAGGATTTTATGCGGAGGAGAAAAGGTGAGTTTTGAGAGCGGACTTGAAGGAGACAAAAGTAGGTTGCTGACGGACTGAGAGAGGAAGTTTGTTCCAGGAGAGTGGACCAGAAACAGAGAAGGCTCGTGGACCATAGGTATTGAGCTTAGTGCGTGGAAAGCGAAAAGTCAGAGGATCGGAGGCAGAGCGGAGGGTACGTGAGGGAAGATAGATCTCAAGTAGGCTTGACAGGTAATCGGGGGCTGCGTTATTGAGGCTTTTGTAGCACATGGTGTCTAGTTTGTACTGTATGCGCTTTGATACAGGGAGCCAGTGAAGTTGTGCTAGGAGAGGAGATATGTGGTCAGCTTTTTTCTTTTTGAGTACAAGGCGTACAGCATTGTTTTGAATGCGCTGTAGGATGTGAATGGTGGAGGCAGGAAGACCAGACAGGAGTGAATTGCAATAGTCAATGCGAGACATTATGAAGGAGAGAACGAGTTTTGCAGTTGTTTCCACAGAGAGATACTTCCTGATCAGCCTTATACGATGGAGATGATAGTAGCAGGATCTGGCAGTTTGAGTAACAAAGTTGTTCATGGAGAGGGTAGAGTCAATGCAGACACCAAGGTTTTTAGCTGAATCAGAAATTGGGACTGATGTGTTACATAATGGGAGAGAAAGAGGAGGCAGCTGAGAAAGTTTCTGACGGGTGCCAATGAGGATAGCTTCTGTTTTGTCGTCATTAAGCTGAAGTCTATTGTGTGTCATCCAGTTCTTAATGTCCGAGTAACACTCAGTGGTGCGAGTCAACAGGCGCTGTATATTATCAGGTGAGTCACTGTCTTGAAGTTGGGTGTCATCAGCATAGAAGTGGTGTTTTATAGAATGGGAGTTGATGATGGTGGACAGGGGGGAGGTGTAAAGAGTGAAAAGAACAGGGCCAAGGACAGATCCTTGTGGAACACCACAGGTCAGGTATGCGGGTTGAGAGTAAGTGCTATTGATGAGAACGGTTTGTTTTCTGTTGGATAGGTATGAAGTGAACCAAGACAGAGCAATGTCAGAGATGCCAAAAGTATGATGAAGTCTAGAAAGGAGAATACCATGATCAATGGTATCAAAGGCTGCAGACAGATCAAGGAGTGTGAGGAGAGAGACTTTGCCAGTATCAGTTGCAAGGAGGAGATTGTTGAGAATGTGTAGTAGGGCAGTTTCAGTGCTATGGCACTGGCAGTAGGCTGACTGGAAAGGATTGAGGAGATTGTTGACAGACAGGTGAGAGTTCAGCTGGTTGAGGACGACTTTTTCAAGGAGTTTTGACAAGAAAGAGAGATTAGAGATAGGCCGGTAATTTTTCAGTTCATTTGGATCTAAATTGTGTTTCTTGAGGAGAGGGTGAACAATAGCAGACTTGAAAGAATCAGGGACAGTTCCAGTTTGAAGAGAAGTGTTGATGATGTCAGTGATGAATGGGAGGAGAGTAGGGAGACAGTCGGCGTAGAGAGAACCTGGAAGAGGATCCAGTTCGCAGGTTTTGAACGACATGGATCTGATTGTGTTGAGAATTTCTTCTTGTGAGACTGGGGTAAAAGTAGTAAGAGGTGTGCCAGAGAAGGAAGGGTCAGGTGGGCATGGTTGACAGGGTGTCCTGTCAAGCCTGTCACGAAGAGTTTGTATTTTGGTGGTGAAATAGTTGGAGAATACAGATGGGAGTTCTTCATTTGTATGTTTTGTTGGGAGAGGTAAATCTTTTCGTGTGCCAAGGAGATGATTCATGGTTGTAAAGAGTTCTTTTGAAGAAGAGGCATTCAGGATTTTGGTTTGGAAATAGCTTGTTTTTGCTGATGCAATGAGGGTGGATACTTTTGTTTTAGAGGCTTGGAAAAGTTGCCTGTGTACAGTGAGTTTGGATTTGCGCCAGCGGCGCTCTGCTCTGCGGCGGGCACGTTTTGCGCAGGCGATCTCATGAGTGAGCCAGGGGGTAGGGGGGCGGTCAGGTAAAAGACGGGTTGTGGCTGGAGCATGAGTGTCCAGAAGATGGTGGAGAGTAGTATAGAATTCATCGGCAAGGTTATGTGACTTTTCAGAAAGGAGACGGGAGGCATCAGATGAAAATGTGGAGAGGTCGATAGATTTGAGATTGCGTCGAGTCACTGTGCGCATGGTACGGGAAGGAGGAGAAATGTCGAGAGAACAGAGAATTGCAGAGTGGTCAGATGGAAGGGCTGAAGTTAGATGGGTAGAAAGAACTAAGCAGTTGTCAGTAGCGGAATTGTGGTGATCACGAGAAATGATCCAGTCAAGAATGTGACCTTTTTGATGGGTTGGTTCAGAAATGTGTTGAGTCATATTGTGATTGGACAGAGAGTTGATGATATGTCTTGTGTCATAACGGTGAGTGTTGTCATAGTGGACATTGATGTCACCTAGAATGATGAGATTTCCAGGTAAGAGACAGTAGTAATCAAGAAGTTGATCAAAGTCAGAGAGAAACATGGATGTGGTGAGCTTGTTGGCAGAGCTAGGTGGAGGTCGATAGACACAGGAGAAGGTGATGGGGTGAGGGGTGGATTGGAAGGATACTTCAACGTGCTCGAAAGAAGGATGGGAGAAAGGCAGAGACTGCGAGAAAGACAGGCGGGAATGGAGTGAGTCGTTGTAGAGGATGGCGATACCACCACCTCGGGATGAGCGATGGAAAGAAGCAAGCCTGTAACCACTCGGAGTGAGACTCACATGTATAGGTTCATGACCAAGGGGGTTAAGCCATGTTTCGGTGATAAAAGCAATGTCAACATGCACATCTGCGATAAAGTCAGCAATGACATCAGCTTTGCCATCAGTGCATGCTGACTGAGCGTTAAAAAGGCATAGTTTGAGTTTATCACAATGCGGAGGCCGAGGTGGAGACGAAGGCAGCACCGACGGGACAGAAGACGAAGGAGACACCAGCGGGGCAGAAGACGAAGGCAGCAACGACGGGACAGAAGACGAAGGAGGCACCAGCGGGACAGAAGACAAAGGCAGCACCAGCGGGACAGAAGACGAGGGCAGCGCCGGCGGGACAGAAGACGAAAGCGGCACCGGCGGGACAGAAGGTGAAGGCGGCACCGGCGGGACAGAAGACGAAGGCGAAGACGGCAGAGGAGGAGACGAAGTTTGCAGCAGCAAGGTCGAGTGCAGGGGCAGTGGAGGAGACGAAGAAGCAGAAGAGTGGTGTCGGACTGGCACAGCAGGAGGCAGATTGTGCCAAAGTCGGTGGAGACGTCCACCACGACAGGATCGCGCAGTGCGGGGCTTAGGACACAGCCCCAGTGTTCGTATGCGCTGGTAGACGCCTCCACCGAGGTAGCACTTGCTGTGTTTAAAAAGTGTCAGTCCAATTTGTTTTATAAAAGAAGGGTCCATAATTGCGAGCCAGTCAGGAGAGCAAGATACTTGCAGAGAACACAAAGGTTTGGGAAAGCTGTAGCGTTGGGCGAACACAGTAGGCTAAAATGTAAACACAGTTCACAGATAAAATGTCCGACTTGAGCGGCTGAATAAAATGATGAAAAGAGGTGTAAAAACTTTGAAATCAGATTATCTGGTAAAATATTCAAAATTTTAAAAAAATATTTACATCACCGTGTGTCGGGATTTAAAAGCAACAAACTGATACAAAATTCAATGCATAAAATCAAATAGAACCACGATAAAATCACTGTAAAACACCACACACACTTTTGCTGCCTGCTGGCGCGACATCTACTCACAACTTACTGGCAAGTCAGCTTAAATGTCATATAGACGACTTATATTCCGATCATTTGAAAATTTACACTGATGGATCAGTAATTGAAAGAAAAGCAGGCTCAGCGTTTTTAATACCTGCTCTCAAATTGAAAAATCTTTCTACATAGGACTTGATAAATCTGTCTTTACAGCTGAACTCTTTGCAATATTAATGGCTTTAAACTTTATGATAAGTCTTCCTAGGACAATTTTTCAAACACTTTTTTGTGTTGATTCAAAATCAGTACTTCAGGCTCTTGAATTATCAAAATTACAAACAAGATCAGAAACGATTCTGGAAATTAGTCACTTGATTCATAATTTATCCTTAAGAGGCACTGATATTACTTTCTGCTGGATACCTTCTCATAGTTCTTTTCGTTATAATGATAAAGTTGACAGGGCTGCCAAACGGGGAGCTAATAACTCACCAGATTCAAACAATATCCAGCTTTCTCTCTCGTTGCACGAGAATTACACTTTAGTAGACAACTACATCTGGAAGCAGTTCCAATTAAAGCAGAAAAAGTATGATAAATGTCACATGAACTTTGAAGTTAGCAAAATACTTAAGCAGCTTCATGCCTGCAGAATTATACAATCCCTTATGTATAGATGGAAACTTGATGCATTCAAAACAAAATACACCAAGAACATAGTATGTCTGTGTGGAAAGAAGATAACACATAGTCATATTCTTTCTTGCGTTAAGGTAAAACGACATATTCCAACACTATCTATGAGTACAGTTTTTGATATATTTGCCTCATCATCATTACTGTATGAATTTTTTGCTAGCCTGTCAAAAAGTCCTATAGCGAATTACCTTTAAAATGTTATTTCACTTGTTCACTGTTATGGTTTGTCAATTATTAGTTTTATTTTTTTCTTCGTTTCTTCCAGACATTTATCAATTTTGTTTGTTAGTTTGTTTGTTTGTTTAAATCGTTAATTATGGTAACATTATTTGTTAGTTTTGCCTTCCCCTCTTCAAAACAGTTTTCTGGATCATCTTTTCTCAAGTTCAAAATTGACAATTTTCAAATATTCTCTTCACTCCTCCTCTTATCACCCCCCTTTTTTGTTGTTGTTGTTGTTGTTGTTGTCTAAAATCACTTTAGTGAATAGACATTAAATCAAAGACCACCACACACACACACACACACACACACACACACACACACACACATACACACTCACACACACACACACACACACACACACACACACACACACACACACACACACACACACACACACACACACACACACACACACACACACACACGACAAAACTGACAACTACCGAAACACTACTCAGTAGAAATGAACCGCTTTTGTCATTACTTTCTGGTTGTGCAGGTGTCGGTGGGGGACTTTGGTCTGGCCAATCCGTCTCACTGATTGAGGAGCTCACTGTGTAGGGTACAGGAATGAAACGAACTGACTTCCCCGTTGGGAAGCAGGCCCGTCTGGACTGGAAGGCTGATACATAATAGATGATGATGATGATGATGTCGATGACGACGACGACGACGATGATAACGAAGACAACGGCGACGACATCAACAAACAACAACACCAACAATAATGATAATAATAGTAATGATAATAACAACAAAAACAATAACAATAATAATGATAATAATAATAATAATAATAATAATAATAATAATAATAATAATCACAATAATAATAATGATAATAAATAAGAAGAAGACGAAGCAGAAAAAAAGAAGAAAATGATGATGATGATAAATGTATACTAATAATACTAAATAATAATGATCAGAAGAAGAACAATAACAACATATGATGATGATGATGATGTATGATAATAGCAACAACAACAACAATAATTTACCATGTGCAAGTCGGGTTGCTCTCCTCGTTGAGAGCACTTCGCCATGGTGCAGCGCCACCCATTAATTTATTCATTTTGTTATTTTCCCAGGACTTCAGAAAGGCAAGAAAGCTAACTGGCCTTCAAGGAAAGGGACCTGGGCAAATGAACCAATCTCTCCAATATTTTATGCCAGGGCTAACTTGGCGAATGCCCATTCTTCACAATTTTCAACTGCCGTGGGATCTTTTAGCGTGCGTAGTCCGGAGGGCACACGGGGCCGACTACGGCCTTCGCAAAGAAATGTTATTTCGCAAAGGCTACGGTCCAGCTCGTTTTTCGTCCCTGTCAAAGGATTAGACATTCAGTTCGATTTTCCGGTCAAACTGAGGAGAAAAGTCGAGGTCTCAACGAGAAACGAACCCTGGAACCTCGAGTATAGTTCTTGGCAGGTGAACGTGTGAACCATCCTGCCACCTTTGTCCCTGCCAATATAATCATCGTCGTGATCATCTTCAACTTCCTCGTTATCATCGTTATCATCGTCATTATCACGTCATCAACGTCATCATGATGATCATCATAATTATCTTCCACGATCATCCTTCATCATTGCAACTAACTACAAGAACCCCTACTACTATCAACATCGTCGCCTTCTTCGTCAATTATCCACACCGTCATCATCATTAGCAGCAGCGACAGCATCAAAACCATCATTGTCGTCGTCATCACCACCATCATCAATTATCACCGTCAGCAGCAGCAGTAGCATCATCATCACAACCATCATCGTCGTCATCATCATCATATAATAACCATCATCACCACACCACCGCCACCACCATCAATCATCATCATCACCATCACCATCATAGTCATCATCCCCATCATAGTCATCATCATATCATAATAATCATCATCACCACCACCACCGCCACCATCATCACCATCAGCATTCATTACTACCATCATCATCATCATCATCATCGTCGTCGTCGTCGTCATAGTCGTCGTCGTCGTCATAGTTAACCAGAAACACCACGAAGGTGCAGATGATGATGATGATGATGACGACGACGACGATGATGATGATAATATGTGATAATCATCATCATCGTCGTCGTCGTCATAATCGTCGTCATTCATCGTCATCATCATATCATAATCATCATCATCACCATCACCACCGCCTCCACCACCATCATGATCACCATAAGCAATCATCATTACCACCACCACCACCATCATCATCATCATCATCATCGTCGTCGTCGTCGTCATCATAGTTAACAGGAAACAGCATGAGGGTGCGGATGATGATCATCATCCTCATAATAATCATCATCATCCCCATCATCATTCCCATCATCAATCATCATCACCATCATCATCATCCCCACCACCACCACCACCACCATCATCGTCGTCATTATAGTTAACAAGAAACACCACGAGGGTGCGGGTCATCATCATCATCATCAACCACCACCACCACGACCACCACCATCATCATCATCATCATCACAATCATCATCATCTTCATCATCAACATCATCATCACCACCACCGTAAATCATCATCAATCATCAATCATCGCCAATCATCATCATCATCACCATCATCATCATCATCATCACCACCACCACCATCATCATCATCATCATCATCATCATGCATCATGTCTCCACCACCACATCATCAATCATCCTCATTCACCATCACCACCACCACCACGAATCATCAATCATCAATCATCAATCATCATCATCATCACCACCACCACAACCACTATCACCACCACCACCATCATCATCCTTATCCTCATCACCACCACTACCACCACCATCACCATCATCATCAATGTTATTTACCACCTTGGGTCCCGCTGACAGCAGCAACCCCCGGCCGCGACGCGAAGGAAGGTTGAAGGCGCAGGACAGGCAGGAGGTAAGGGGTGTGGCACACGGGGCAAGCGTCCTCGCTCTTGCTCTCTCCTCCCGCCCCTGGCCATCGTCTGGTTCTGCAGCCGAGCCAGGTGGCATGGAAGAGGTAGTCATAACAGAACGACAGCAAGGAGGGCTGTCGGGGAACATAGCGCTGGCGACAATCGGAGCACCGGACGCTGCCGGGCCACTCCGGAGAGATTGGTCGGGAGGTCGTGGATACTGTCGTTGATGGTGGCGGAGGTGACGGCGGTGACGATGATTTCGGAGGCTGCAACACTGGGACTGGTAGCGAAAATCTCCACGCTATTGCTATCGTTTTTGGTGACGATGGTGGGGATGGTGTTGATGGTGGTGGCGATGGCAGTGGTGGTAACCAACTTCCTCGTGTCACTCTTGCTTCCAGCGCGGAATTTTCTCTCATGTCTGGCCCTGATAAACGCACACTCATAACATCTACACACACGCGCGCGCGCGTGCAAGCAAGCATATGCACACGCGCACATATTACATGTAGATAGATACAAAGGTACATAAATACATAGATAGACACACAGGCAAAAGACAGATAGATCAATAGATAGACACAAAGATACAAACTCAATACATACATACATACATACACACACTCATAATACATGCATCATACTACATACATACATACATACATACATACAACATACATACATACATAATACATACATACATACATGCATGCATACATACATACATACATACATACATAGGAGTCACACCTGGATGCGGTCCGGCCCCTTAGAATGTAAGGAATTTAGGGCCGAAACACTTGAAGAAAAAATGCAAGAAGAAGATGCGAAGAAGAGCGAAGAAGAAGATGCGAAGAGAAGAAGATGAAGAAGAATGCAAGAAGAAGAATGCAAGAAGATGCGAAGAAGAAGAAGAATGCGAAGAAGAAGAAATGCGAAGAAGAAGAAGGAAGAAGAAGAAGAAGAAGAGAAGAAGAAGAAGAAGAAGAAGAAGAAGAAGAAGAAGAAGAAGAAGAAAAGAAGAAGAAGAAGAAGAAGAAGAAGAAGAAGAAGGAAAGAAGAAGAAGAAGAAGAAGAGAAGAAGAAAGAAGAAGAAGAAGAGAGGAAGAAGAGAAGAAGAAGAACGAAGAAGAAGAGAGAGAAGAAGAGAAAGGAGAAGAAGAAAAGAGAAGAAGAAGAAGAAGAGAGAGAGAGGAGGAGGAGGAGGAGGAGGAGGAAGAAGAAGAAGAAGAAGAAGAAGAAGAAAAAGAAGAAGAAGAAGAGAAGTGAAGAAGAAGAGAAGAAGAAGAAGAAGAAAGAAGAAGAAGCGAAGAAGAAGAAGACGAAGAAGAAACGAAGACGAAGAGGAGGAGGAGGAGGAGGAGATATAGGGGAAAAAAATAAGAGGAAGAAGAAGAAGATGATAATGATGATGAAGGAGGAGGAGGAGAAGGAGGAGGAGGAAAAGAAGAACAGAAGAATAAGAAGAAGAACAACAACAAAAACAACATATCTTATCTATAGGTTTGCTGTGTTTTTAGAATGCCTTGGTCTTGTCTGGAAAACTAGTTCAGACTAAATGGCCCATTGCACGGCCAGTGTCCTGGCGGTTGGAGTGAGTGCCTACTTATTTTGCGAGAGGTCCGGTCTTCGCCATCCAGTCCGACAGGGATTTATGTTCCCTTCCTCTGGATGAGCGCGGTTTTTTTGGATGAGACGATGATAATAATAATAATAGTAGTAATAATAATCATAAAAATAATAATAATAATAATAATAGTAATCATCATCATCGTCGTCGTCGTCGTCGTCATAATCACCACCACCACCACCACCATCACCACCACCACCTTCCTCTTCTTATCATCATTATTATCATCAATATCCTCATCATCATCATCACCTTCAAAATCATCACCTTCAACATCATCACCTTCAACGTCACCACCAGCACCAGCACCATCACCATCACCACCACACCACCACCACCACACCATCACACCACCACTTCCTCTTCTTATCATCATTATTATCATCATTATCCTCCTCCTCATTATCACCTTCAACATCATTACCTTCAACGTCATCACCATCACCACCATCACCATCATCACCAACCACCACCACCACCACCTTCCACTTCTTATCATCATTATTATCATCACCATCCTCATCATCATCATCACCTTCAACATCATCACCTTCAACTTCATCACCTTCACCATCACCACCACCACCATTACCACCACCACCACCATCACCACCACCATCATCATCACCACCTTCCTCTTCTTATCATTATTATTATCATCATTATCCTCATCATCATCATCACCTTCAACATCATCACCTTCAACGTCATCACCTTCACCATCACCACCACCACCACCACCATCACCACCACCACCACCATCACCACCACCACCTTCCTCTTCTTATCATCATTATTATCATCATTATCCTCATCATCATCATCACCTTTAACGTCATCACCACCAAACCACCACCACCATCCCACCATCACCACCATCACCACCATCCACCTATCACCACCACCACCACCACTCACCACCACCATCATCATCATCACCACCACACCACACACCACCACCATCATCATCATCATCATGACTACTGTGCCTCATTTCACAGAAGTCTTACGCGTTTCACAAAAAGCAGAAATGACGGGGGCCAACACACGTGAAGCATACGTGTATGTCAACCACTGCTGCTATGATAAAAACAGACGAACTACAAGCATGCAAAGTTAACCCTTTGACTCTCGTACCCTGTCTACCAGCATCCTGCATCGTCAACAATGCTAGCAAAGCAAAACCTTAACCTTGGACTCCCTCATCTTATCCACCAGCTTCATGCTGGAAGTTGGTGGATACAGTCAGGGAGTCAAAAGGTTAAGGTTTTGCAGTTGGTGGATAGGGTGTGGGAGTCAAAGGGTTAAGGTTTTGCAGTTGGTGGATAGGGTGTGGGAGTCAAAGGGTTAAGATTTTGCAGTTGGTGGATAGGGTGTGGGAGTCAAAGGGTTAAGGTTTTGCAGTTGGTGGATAGGGTGTGGGAGTCAAAAGGTTAAGGTTTTGCAGTTGGTGGATACAGTGAGGGAGTCAAAGGGTTACGGTTTTGCAGTTGGTGGATAGGGTGTGGCAAAAAACAAAGAATGTCTTATAAAATATCATCTTCCATGTGCCAATCAGTCGTTCAACAACGATGAGAAAAAAGAAAAAAAAAGCAATGACTACCTCTCTCTTTTACCACCCACCACACAACACACACACACACACACATGCACGCACACCACACACACACACAATAATAACAAGCAAAAAACACGACTCATCACTGCACGACGCACGCTACACACACACACAACAAACAATCACACACAAACAGCTACACACATACACTGCGCACAACACACACCACAAACACAACCACACACACACACAAACACATGCAATACACAAACACATGCACAATACACACACACACACATACAACACATGCACACACAACACGCATACGACACACTACACACACATCGACACAACACCACACACAACAAACACACACACACACACACACACACGCACACACACACACACAAACATACGGACACAAACACACACACACACAACGCACACACCACAGCACGCACACAACACACACACAACAGCACACACACAACACACACAACACACCACACACACCACACACAGCACGCACCACACACACACAACACCACACAACGCACACAACACACACACACACACACAACACACACACCAACAGCACGCCAACACACACACACACACCACACACACACACCACACAACACACACACACAGCACACACACACACACATCACAACACACACACACCACACACACCCCAACACACACACACACACACACACACACACACACACACACACACACACACACACACACACAACACATACACGAAAGAAACACATACGTACAAAAATCTATGGTCGAATTGAAGCATGCATTCGTCACACGTATAACAACCCACGGGAACATAGTTTTTCCTGAAAAAATAAAGTCTGTAAAAAAAATAGAAAAAGAAAGAAATTAAAAAAAAAAACATTTGGATTTGTTTTTTTAGTCTTCACCTGACCGTTTGACATGTGGAAGTATATTTTTTATCATCATTTATTTTCATTATATCCTTAAGCATATGTTCTATAGTTCATCTGTTTTTATCATAGTGGTATGGGTTGACATGTATTTGCTTTTTAAACGTGTCTTCCTTGACTCTCACGCATTTGCCGTGAAGAGTTGATCATTTTTTTGAGATGAGGCACTATATACGTAGTCATCATTATTATCATGTCGAGTTTAAGAGTATACTTTCTAAAATTGTGTTCGGACAACACACAACACTATCTACATTACCTTGTAGAAAAATATCCCAATATTTATTCGAATTATACATATATATGTATGTATATATATTGTATATATATATATATATATATATATATATATATATATATATACATATATATATATATATAACCATATATATACTACTAATATATATATGATAAGAAGAGAGAGAAGAGAGACAGACAGACAGACAGACAGGACAGAAAGAGAGAACATATATATATACGTACATACATACATACATAATACATACATACATGCACACATAGGTATATAAATAGCTATATAGACACACACACAAACACACACACACAAACACACACACACACACACACACACGCACACACACACACATACATATATATATATGTATATGTATATATATACACATATATGTATATACACGGAGAGAGAGAAAGAGACAGACAGAGAGAGAGAGTGACAGAGACAGAGACAGAGAAGAGAAGAGAGAGAATCCAAAAGGTACCCAGTCTGACAGAAAAGCATCACAACTGCGCCACCACAGAATCACACTTAAAATCAGAAAATCGGAAAGGCACTGAACATGAAGAAGAACTAACACACCACTCAACACAGACCATCAGATTCAAAAACTCGAGTGCCGCTTATCAACAAATTCTCTCACCACTCTTAACCACCGGTCACAATGACCGGCAAAAACGGAACCAGTTAGGCCATTTTATCGAAAGATTTCACCACTACTTCAAAAATCTACAGATGTAGGATAGTGAAGTCGATTCCGCTGTATACCCTCTGTTGGTTTCTAAGAAGAATGTTGAGAGTTCCATGGACAGCAAAAAAAAACAAAAAACGAGACAGTCTTGATGGAGGCAGACACAAGTAGATCACTCATAAGGAAGATTAGGAAAAGACAGGCAACATTTATAGGCCATTTTATGAGGAAGGGGGATTTGGAGCACCTGGTCACAACGGGAAAGCTGGAGGGAAAGAGAGCACCAGGTAGACCCAGGGAGAAAATGCTGGACGGACTTGCACAGTAGCTGGGGACGAGGAGGGTGGGGGAGATGCAAGGGGCAACGAGAGATAGTGACGGATGGAAGTCCATGATCGCCAACGCCATGCGGCAGGGCACCTGATGATGATGATGACCCTCTGTTGACAACAGGCGTAGTAGTCAATCGTAAAGGTCGGATTTCTAGTTATTAGGTTCAGGTTCGATCGGCCTGGACACTTTAGCTTTCGTGGCTAAAGGGTGGAGAGTTGTCCGAGCTCACAGGTCAACATGCATGCCTAAACCCATGCCTACCCCCCATCATCATCACAAGTGCCCTGCCGCATGCCCCCCCCCCCTCCGCCTCCCCTTCGTGTGTTTTCGCACGCATAGCATTAGATAAACACGTTAACCCTTCGACTCCCGCACCCTGTTCACCAGCATCCTGCATCGTCAACCATGCTAACAAAGAAAAAAAATTAACCCTTTGACTCCATTACCCTATCCATCGGCTTCCTGGTGGAGAGGACGAGGAAGTGAAAGCGTTAAGTTTTTGCAGTTGGTGGATAGGGTGCGGGAGTCAAAGGGTTAAAGACCGTGTATGACATGTCAGTGTGTGGTGGCTTATGGGAAACATGAAAACATGCAGCATGCACTCTCACCGAAGACAGAGTATGAAGCGGCAAACCACCAGCGTAGTGTGGGCAAAACAACATTCATATAATACACAGCCGAGAAAAATTCGATATGCTTTGAAAATAATACACAATAAGAACAAAACACGACAAGACCAAAACATCCAGATTGTTTCGAATACACAGAAATTCAAATATGCATCAAACGTTCCTCACAGAAACCTAAGCTCACGCTGAAGAATAGGAAGTTGTACCAAAGCACATATTGTCTAATCGATATCGGAAAACCTACCTTTACTTTGTCTTGATATGTGGCTCAATTTACACGTTATGAAATTGTGCGCGTTGTTACAGAACACTTTTGACAGCTGTGTGCGTTGTTGCAGAACACTTTCACAGTTGTGTGCGTTGTTACAGAACACTTTTCACAGTTGTGTGCGTTGTTGCAGAACACTTTTCACCAGTTGTGTGCGTTGTTACAGAACACTTTTCACAGTTTGTGTGCGTTGTTACAGAACACTTTTCCAGTTGTGTGCGTTGTTACAGAACACTTTTCACAGTTGTGTGCGTTGTTACAGAACACTTTCACAGTTGTGTGCGTTGTACACAAACACTGTTTGCACAGTTGTGTGCGTTGTTACAGAACAACTTTTCACGTGTGTGCAGATTTTCACCGTTTGTGCGTTGCTACAGAACGCTTTTCGCAGTTGTGTGCGTTGTTACAGAACAGAAATCACACTTCTGTACGTTGTGTTCAGAACACTTTCCGCACTTGTGTGTGTTGCTACACAACATTTTCCACAGTTGTGTGCGTTGCATTTGAACACATTTTAAGATTACATGTGTTGCTTCAGAACACTTTCGGCAGTTGTGGGTGTTGTTATGTAACACTTTCGCAGTTATGCTTGTGCGTACAGAATACTTTTCATTGTGCATTGTATATCATAAAACAGTTACCACTGCGTACCTTTGTGCAAAACGTTTTTCAGATTGTGTGTGTTCTTGAAGTGTTTGTAAAGTAAGGACTACATTTATCAGCTGTGTGTTGCTTATGTTCAAAATGCACGACAATTCAGTAAAAAAAACAACCAGTTTTAACAGTCGCGTGTGTTCTGGCAGTTGGACACAATGATGTAGAGAATACACGCGATGGCTGATATTCGTATAAAGTTCACGGAACACTCCAAGAGGATGATAGCTTTTATAGGTTTTGTAGATGTGTAGATCACTTTGAACACATTAACACCCAACACATTTCACGTCTGATAGTTCTGACATCAACATAGCTGCGGAACACATCTATACGATGAGTATGCTCGCAAGTTTAGAGAGCACTACACTGACCATAATGACAGGGCGCGTCTGCTCTCTGTGTCCAAAAAAAACCACCAAAAGTGTATCAAACAGTTCGACAGCTCTGTGTGTGTGTATGTGTCTTCCCATTTAAAACGTTCCCTTCTTAACTGTTCGTTTGTCCTTCTTTTGTTTTGATAAAAACGTTTTGTGTTTGTGTCATAATCTTCCTATGACGAACGAGAATGAAGGTATTTGATAGTAACAGTATCGTAAGATGCTTAATACACGGATTTTGATATAAATGCTTTGTCATAATCCTTGTGTAAAGCTATGAAACAAGCGCCTTTTATTATTTATTTAGTTACTTACATATGTATTCATCTATTTCTATATCATACTGATAAATTGCTTTCGTCCATTTTATGTTTTTTTTACACATTCCTACTAGAAAAAATAGATGTTAAGACTATTATTTTTGCCCTTTTTTTCCCCCACATTTCTACTAGAAAAAGTAAGGGTTATGACTATCTGTCTCAAATAAGAACTGTAAATTTTGAATAGAATTCAAAGTTACTTTAAAATGGATACATCGCAAATGCTCTCCATCTAAGCTATCAGCTAGACTATGGCTTGGAGACACCGCCAGCCTGCGTAAAAAGATCGTCATGCCATTTTAACAATTTCCCTTTTCCCCTCCACTTCATTCGTTTTGAGTAATACTCAAACTAACCTCAATTAAGATCTATTAATTATGAGTTTTTCTAGTACGGTCAAACATATGACTTGAATTTTACTTTTACCTTGAAAGATGTTATGGAGGGACGTGTGTCCGTGTGTGTGTGTGTGTGTGTGTGTGTGTGTGTGTGTGTGTGTGTGTGTGTGGTGTGTGTGTGTGTGTGTGTGTGTGCGTGTGTGTGTGTGTGTGTGTGTGTGTGTGTGTGTGTGTGTGTGTGTGTGTGTGTGGTGTGTAAGTGAGTGATGAGTGAGTGTATATATGTGTGTGTGTGTGTTGGTGTGTGTGTGTGTGTGTGTGTGCGTGCGTGTGTGTGTGTGTGTGTGTGTGTGTGTGTGTTGTGTGTGTGTGTGTGTGTGTGTGTGTGTGTGTGTGTGTGCGTGCATTATTTGTACTATTCCTGTAAAGTGCAATGAGCATGCTTTTGACATGGACCGTTTGCACTATATAAGTGAGATTATTAACTGGTAAGCAACATACCTCCACATCACCAACCCTGAGCCATCGACCAGCCAGCCAGGCCTCAACATCAGAGCCACAGTCAACTGCGTGACAAACCACGACTTTTCAACCAAAAAATATTTAGAAGAATATTTACATAAACTGAACTGTTTTTAATCATCATCGCACATTTTCTTAAAATATTTGCTCAAATTAATTCAACATACATGAAACCCCTCAAAAATAGTGCAAGGGATTGACACAATTTTTTAACAAAAACTCTACACTCACATCCACTCACCCTCCCCTCCCCTCCATGCATTCACGCACATGCGCGTAAACGCGTGCAGGTGCTTTTCCTCTTCAGAGAGACATCAACATAAGATTTCATATAGTACCATGCTCTGTTTTCCTAGTCTCATACGCCCGCTTCCTGAACATCTTGAGAAAAAGGTCAATTAAAGACACTGGGAAAAGATAACAAATGTGTAAGCAATAAACAAAATGTATACTGATAAAAATACACATAAATGCATAAATGTATTCAATGGACAAAATATTCACACGCACACACATACAAACACACACACAAAGGATATTTATATGGCACTGTGTGTAATGAAATCTACTCATATTATACACACCACACACACACACACACACACACACACACACACACAACACACACACCACACACACGTGTGTGTGGTGTGTGTGTGTGTGTGTGTGTGTGTGTGTGTGTGTGTGTGTGTGTGTGTGTGTGTGTGTGGTGTGTTGTTGTACAAGAGATGAAATGGCACTTTCCAATTTTATTCTTTTTTGTTTTATCTGTCTTCAACAACATGCCACACTGGCAGCTTCAGCTTCACAAACGGTCAAATGTATTGTGTTCTCTTCAGCTAGGATCATGAACATTTTCTGTGATATCAATGACGTCTTTTAATGCAAATATTTCTACATGAAGAGATAGAATGGTACTTTATATTTACATTTGAATTTTTTCGTTTGTTACGCTTTCTCCAGTAGTATTTTTTTTTTCTTCCATCTGATCAAGAAGTGTATTTTTTTCCATTTTAGAGAAGTAAACGGTGACTTGAAAACTACTGAAAAGCAAAGTTTTGCTGCAATGATAAGTGCATAGATAAATAAATGTTCTGAACTTCACATTTGCCTTGTTCCCCTCTCTCTTTCTCTTTCCCTGAATATGTCAGTCTGTTTTCGTACCTTGTCAGTCTCTTTGTGTGTATCTCTTCCCCTATAAACCATCACACAATGTGTGCACACAAACATAGTGACATAACACTAACATTCACGCATAGCATCCGCACCATACCGTAACGCACAAAACACACACCACACATACACGCACGCACATATATAAGTATACACACGCAATATATATATATGTAAACAAAATAAATGATATATATTTATGTACAGCTATATAATGCGCATATAATTCATATGCCTATACTACACACATGCATACACAACATGACACACACACACACATACAATAAACACACAATGTGTGCACACACATACATATATAAACACATGCACACGCGCACACACACAATATGACTGAAACTTTCTCATTTCATTTGTTTATTATCCTTGATGATCATTATCTAATATTCAAGACATACTAACCTGGATTTTTATGACTCTCAATCTTCAGCTGCACAAAAATACCTATTCAGTCTATTGCCATTCCACAGCCGGATGTAGTACGAGTACATCTAAAAATATCTCGCAAAACATTATAAGAGCATTGTAAATCTAGATCTAACTGTTGATCTACATAACTGTAGCAAGGCAAGTCCATATTGGCACCACAAAGACTTCGCTCACCAAAAAAATATTTTCAATCGAATCAAAGCACTGAGCCAAGCTCCATCATCCAAAATAAAGCTTGCGACACACAAGTGTTAGGCCTAGATCTAGTAGATCAGGCGGGTCGTACTGATTGATTCAGGGTGAAGGACGTTCTTAATACGATTGCGATCTACTTTATTATCATTTTTTTTTCCAATAACATGTAAAAAAACATCTTATAACAGTGATTTCAAGATCGAAGGTCGTACTACGTGTCTAAGGCTTGACAAGATTTTATTGCAATACTTAGTTCACATTACATCTGCGTGCTTTATTTTGAGAACATTTGAAGGGATTATTTTGTTGTGCGGATGTCTGTGTAATAGCTCGCTCATTAATCGATTTTGGTCCAGGTATGGGTGTATATGGCTGCAGGAAAACAACAAAACTTTCGACACCAGACCTTTACAGCATATAGAAATGAACACACACACAAATACACGCAGAGGAATGCTGAGACATTTCAGCTGAACACAAATCAGTTTATTAAGTTTACATCAGGTCAAACCAATTTTGTCACGTTTGGATATCATTTTGGATACAGCAATCTTTAATAATCTGTGAAATCAGAGAGAGAGAGAGAGAGAGAGAGGAAGAAGAAAAGACAGACAAGATGAGGAAGAATAATAGATACAGGAAGGCAAAAAGAAAGACTCATAAAATGATATGATGATATACATGTATTTAAGCAGGTCAGACGTAATATTTGTGTTATTCAAGGAGGCCAGATGTGATATAATGTAATTTTCACGAAGGCTAAATTATGACATACCGGTAACGTGGTATCCAACCAGGTTACATGCGATGTGATGTGGTATTGAAGTAGGCCACATGTGATATGTTTGGGATAGTCAATCAGGCCAGATGTAATATAAAGTGAGTCTCGTTCAAAATAAATTTACAAACCAAAGTTCTCTGTCAGATCGATGATACGAAAGACGAAGACAAGCACGAAGAGGAATGGAAGAAGTAAAAGAAGAAGAAGAAGCGGACGCATATCAACACTCAGAGAATATCATGCACTTTGCTCATCCACTTTTTTCAGAGCATAAATGCTACCGAAACCGTTGTGGTAACATTTTAGGTGTTTTCCGCTGGGAGCCCTCTCTTCATCGGACGTTTCACTCGTACTAGTAGATTCAGGGAAGGGATCTGATTCACTTTCATCTGTCTGCTGTCCACTTGGCCCATCACCTGTTCACAAGTGTGATTTTAGACAACAAGTAAACAAAGAAAAAGATAAGTGCAGAGAAAAAGAGACAGACAGACAGATAAACAGACAGAGACAGAGAGAGACAGGGAAAGACAGACACAGGGAGAGAGAGAGAGAGAGAAAGAGAGAGAGAGAGAATCATTTCAAGTAACAATCCAGAGAGAGACAGAGGGAATGAAAGAGAGAGAGAGGGAAAGAGAAAGACAGACAGACAGAAAGAGAAAAAGATAAAGAGATTATTTCAAGTAACAGTCCAGAGAGAGAGACAAACAGGCAGGTAGACAGACAGACAGACAGACAGACAGACAGACAGACAGACACAGAGAGAGACATCATTTCAATTAACGGTCCAGAGAGAGAGAGAGAAACAGAAAGACAGAGAGAGAGAGACTGACAGAGACAGAGAGAAAGAGAGACAGAGACAGAGAGACACAGAGAGAGATCATTTCAAGTAACAATAACAATTCAAAACAATTTGCCTACTGGAGATATGAAGATTAGACGGACGGTCCAGATAGGATCAACATTTCAGCAGCAAAGAATATTTCCATCATCTTTACACAATAATAAAAAAAAAATCCAGCACTGCTATATCTATCGGCCATTATGTTGTGTATAAACAAACAAGTAACAGTCCAGTACATGCAACGTGATACGATAAGAAAGACACAAAGAAGGAGACAGTCATGTTAACATGCAGATGCTTATTGCAACACAACTCCGGGTTTACCACCACGACTGCAAGGATAGAATCAAACTATTGCCTCGGTGCAACGATAAGCAAATCATTTGGAAGGTTGTGGGTTCGAATCCATCAGCCCTCTCAGAAACAGTATGGGACTTTTTCCCGCCCCATCCATCTCCTACCCAGAGTGTGAGCGTGTTCAGGACTTACTGGGAAGACTGGGACCACACAGCCCAGTCTCATCAACGTCACGAATACCTCTTTGAGGGTGCGGTTCAATTTTCCTGACCAAAACTGCAGGTGTCTGTATCTCTCAGGCCAGATTGACGCCAGGTTTTATTGTGAAAAGTAAGCGTATACTACAGCCTTGTCACGAAGTCTCGATCCAGAATGGGACTCCATAACATCATGTTATCATCGTCTTCATCGTCGTCATTATCACAGAACGGTGAAAAATAAGTCTCAGACTCAGTGCTTACTAATGTGGCGTGGAAAACGAAACAGCAGAGAAAATCATAGAAAAACAGACAACAGCATATTTACATTCTGAGATAATCTGTAATATCAAAACAAAGACAGAGACAAAGAGAGAAAAATAGTGACAGAGAGAGAGAGTGTGTGTGTGTGACAGAGACACAGAGACAGAGAGAGAAAGATAGTGACAGAGAGAGAGTGTGTGTGTGTGACAGAGACACAGAGACAAAGAGAGAAAGATAGTGACAGAGAGAGTGTGTGTGTGTGACAGAGACACAGAGACAGAGAGAGAAAGATAGTGACAGAGAGAGTGTGTGTGTGTGACAGAGACACAGAGACAGAGAGAGAAAGATAGTGACAGAGAGAGAGTGTGTGTGTGTGACAGAGACACAGAGACAGAGAGAGAAAGATAGTCACAGAGAGAGTGTGTGTGTGTGACAGAGACAGAGAGAGAAAGATAGTGACAGTGTGTGTGTGTGTTGTGTGTGTGTGTGTGTGTGTGTGTGTGTGTGTGTGTGTGGTGTGTGTGTGTGACAGAGAAGAGAGAGAAAGATAGTGACAGAGTGTGTGTGCGTGAGAGGCACAGAGACATGAGAGAGAAGATAGGACAGAGAGGTGTGTGTGTGTGGTACAGAGACACAGAGACACGAGAGAGAAAGATAGTGACGAGTGTGTGTGTGTGTGACAGAGACACAGAGACAGAGAGAGAAAGATAGTGACGAGAGTGTGTGTGTGTGTGTGACAGAGACACAGAGACAGAGAGAGAGTGTGTGTGTGTGTGTGACAGAGACACAGAGACAGAGAGAGAAGATAGTGACAGAGAGAGAGTGTGTGTGTGTGTGTGACAGACACACAGAGACAGAGAGAGAAAGATAGTGACAGAGAGTGTGTGTGTGTGTGTGACAGAGACACAGAGACAGATAGAGAGTGTGTGTGTGTGTGACAGACACACAGAGACAGAGAGAGAAAGATAGTGACAGAGAGAGAGTGTGTGTGTGTGTGACAGACTCACAGAGACAAAGAGAGAAAGATAGTGGACAGAGAGAGTGTGTGTGTGTGTGTGACAGAGACACAGAAACAGAGAGAGAAAGATAGTGACAGAGAGAGAGTGTGTGTGTGTGTGTGACAGAGACACAGAGACAGAGAGAGAGAGATAGTGACAGAGAGAGAGTGTGTGTTGTGTGACAGAGACACAGAGACAGAGAGAGAAAGATAGTGACAGAGAGAGTGTGTGTGTGTGACAGAGACAGAGAGAGAGAGTGTGTGTGTGTGACAGAGACACAGAGACGGAGAGAGAAAGATAGTGACAGAGAGAGTGTGTGTGTGTGTGGACAGACACACAGAGACAGAGAGAGAAAGATAGTGACAGAGAAAGAGTGTGTGTGTGTGTGACAGAGACACAGAGACAGAGAGAGAAAGATAGTGACAGAGAGAGTGTGTGTGTGTGACAGAGACACAGAGACAGAGAGAGAAAGATAGTGACAGAGAGAGAGTGTGTGTGTGTGTGTGACAGAGACACAGAGACACGAGAGAGAAAGATAGTGACAGAGAGAGTGTGTGTGTGTGTGACAGAGACACAGAGATAGAGAGAGAAAGATAGTGACAGACAGAGAGAGTGTGTGTGTGTGACAGAGACACAGAGACAGAGAGAGAAAGATAGTGACAGACAGAGAGAGTGTGTGTGTGTGTGACAGAGACACAGAAACAGAGAGAGAAAGATAGTGACAGAGAGAGTGTGTGTGTGGTGTAACAGAGACACAGAGACAGAGAGAGAAAGATAGTGACAGAGAGAGAGTGTGTGTGACAGACACAGAGACAAAGAGAGAGAAATAGTGACAGAGAGAGTGTGTGTGTGTGTGACAGAGACAAAGAGAGAAAGATAGTGACAGAGAGAGAGGG
This sequence comes from Monoplex corrugatus, assembly GCA_030674185.1. Taxonomy (NCBI): domain Eukaryota; kingdom Metazoa; phylum Mollusca; class Gastropoda; order Littorinimorpha; family Ranellidae; genus Monoplex; species Monoplex corrugatus. Next base: position 25,936 of record JAPXFY010000894.1, read on the forward strand.
TGTGGTGTGTGTGACAGAGACACAGAGACAGAGAGACAAATATAGTGACAGAGAGTGTGTGTGTGTGTGTGACAGAGACACAGAGACAGAGAGAGAGTGTGTGTGTGTGTGTGACAGAGACACAGAGACAGAGAGAGAAAGATAGTGACAGAGAGAGTGTGTGTGTGTGTGTGTGACAGACACACAGAGACAGAGAGAGAGAAAGATAGTGACAGAGAGTGTGTGTGTGTGTGTGTGACAGAGACACAGAGACAGATAGAGAGTGTGTGTGTGTGACAGACACACAGAGACAGAGAGAGAAAGATAGTGACAGAGAGAGAGTGTTTGTGTGTGTGACAGACTCACAGAGACAAAGAGAGAAAGATAGTGACAGAGAGAGAGTGTGTGTGTGTGACAGAGACACAGAAACAGAGAGAGAAAGATAGTGACAGAGAGAGAGTGTGTGTGTGTGTTTGACAGAGACACAGAGACAGAGAGAGAAAGATAGTGACAGAGAGAGAGTGTGTGCTGTGTGTGACAGAGACAAAGAGACAGATAGAGAAAGATAGTGACAGTGTGTGTGTGTGTGTGTGTGGGTGGTGTGTGTGTGTGTGGTGTGTGTGTGTGTGTGTGTGTGTGTGTGTGTGTGTGACAGAGACAGAGAGAGAAAGATAGTGACAGAGAGAGAGTGTGTGTGTGTGTGTGTGACAGAGACAGAGAGAGAAAGACAGTGATAGAGAGAGAGTGTGTGTGTGTGACAGAGACACAGAGACAGAGAGAGAAAGATAGTGATAGAGAGAGTGTGTGTGTGTGTGTGACAGACACAGAAACAGAGAGAGAAAGATAGTGACAGAGAGAGGTGTGTGTGTGTGTGACAGAGACACAGAGACAGAGAGAGAAAGATAGTGACAGAGAGAGAGTGTGTGTGTGTGACAGAGACACAGAGACAGAGAGAGAAAAATAGTGACAGACAGAGAGAGTGTGTGTGTGTGACAGAGACACAGAAACAGAGAGATAGATAGTGACAGAGAGAGTGTGTGTGTGTGTAACAGAGACACAGAGACAGAGAGAGAAAGATAGTGACAGAGAGAGAGTGTGTGTGACAGACACAGAGACAAAGAGAGAAAAATAGTGACAGAGAGAGTGTGTGTGTGTGTGACAGAGACAAAGAGAGAAAGATAGTGACAGAGAGAGAGGGTGTGTGTGTGACAGAGACACAGAGACAGAGAGACAAAGATAGTGACAGAGAGTGTGTGTGTGCGTGTGACAGAGACATAGAGACAGACTGATATACAAAGAGAGAGAGACACAGAGAGAGACATTCAGACACACAGACAGGGAGACAGGCAGACAGGCAGACAGACAGACAGACAGACAGACCAACCGAAAAAGAGACAGAGACAGTGACTGGCAGACAGACAGATTGACTAACTGACAGACAGATTGACAAGTAGGCAGAGATAGGAGAAAAAGGTGAAAAGAACAATACAAAACAAACAAGACAAAAAGTCTATTATACAGAACCTTCAACGAACAGATGGTGGATAGATATTACTTTTATACAAATATATTTCGTGTGTACATTT
>JAPXFY010000894.1:32500-37500 GCA_030674185.1 Monoplex corrugatus
AAGGCTACGGTCCGGCTCGTTTTTCATCCCTGTCTGAAGGACTAGACATTCAGTTCGATTTTCCGGTCAAACTGAGGAGAAAAGTCGAGGTCTCAACGAGAAACGAACCCTGGAACCTCGAGTATAGTTCTTGGCAGGTGAACGTGTGAAATATCCTGCCACCTTTGTCCCTGCCAATATAATCATCGTCGTGATCATCTTCAACTTCCTCGTTATCATCGTTATCATCGTCATTATCACGGGAGTCATCAACGTCATCATGATGATAATCATAATTATCTTCCACGATCATCCTTCATCATTGCAACTAAATACAAGCACCCCTTCTACTATCAACATCGTCGCCTTCTTCGTCAATTATCAACACCGTCATCATCATTAGCAGCAGCAACAGCATCAAAACCATCATTGTCGTCGTCATCACCACCATCATCAATTATCACCGTCAGCAGCAGCAGTAGCATCATCATCACAACCATCATCGTCGTCATCATCATCATATAATAACCATCATCACCACCACCACCGCCACCACCATCAATCATCATCATCACCATCACCATCATAGTCATCATCCCCATCATAGTCATCATCATATCATAATAATCATCATCACCACCACCACAGCCACCATCATTACCATCAGTAGTCATCACTACCATCATCATCATCATCATCATCGTCGTCGTCGTCGTCATAGTCGTCGTCGTCGTCATAGTTAACCAGAAACACCACGAAGGTGCAGATGATGATGATGATGATGACGACGACGACGATGATGATGATATGTGATAATCATCATCATCGTCGTCGTCGTCATAATCGTCGTCATTCATCGTCATCATCATATCATAATCATCATCATCACCATCACCACCACCTCCACCACCATCATGATCACCATAAGCAATCATCATTACCACCACCACCACCATCATCATCATCATCATCATCGTCGTCGTCGTCATCATCATAGTTAACAGGAAACAGCAGAGGGTGCGGATGATGATCATCATCCTCATAATAATCCATCCATCATCATCCCCATCATCAATCATCATCACCATCATCATCATCCCACCACCACCACCACACCATCATCGTCGTCATTATAGTTAACAAGAAACACCACGAGGGTGCGGATCATCATCATCATCATCATCATCATCATCAACCACCACCACCACCACCACCATCATCATAATCACAATCATCATCATCATCATATTCATCATCATCATCATCACCACCACCAATCATCAATCATCAATCATCATCATCATCACCACCACCACAACCACCATCACCACCACCACCATCATCCTCATCCTCATCCTCATCACCACCACCACCACCACATCACCATCATCATCAATGTCATTTACCACCTTGGGTCCCGCCGACAGCAGCAACCCCCGGCCGCGACGCGGAGGAAGGTTGAAGGCGGGGGACAGGCAGGAGGTAAGGGGTGTGGCACACGGGGCAAGCGTCCTTGCTCTTGCTCTCTTCTCCCGCCCCTGGCCATCGCCTGGTTCTGCAGCCGAGCCAGGTGGAAAGGAAGAGGAAGTCATAACAGGACGACAGGAAAGAGGGCTGTCGGGGAACATAGCGCTGGCGACAATCGGCGCACCGGACGCTGCTGGGCCACTCCGGAGAGATTGGTCGGGAGGTCGTGGATACTGTCGGTGATGGTGGCGGAGGTGATGACGGCGGTGACGATGATTTCCTAGGCTGCAACACTGGGACTGGTAGCGAAAATCTCCGCGCTGTTCTTATCGTTTTTGGTGACGATGGTGGGGATGGTGATGATGGTGGTGGCGATGGCAGTGGTGGTAACGAACTTCGTCGTGTCACTCTTGCTTCCAGCGCGGAATTTTCTCTCATGTCTGGCCCTGATAAACGCACACTCATAACATCTACACACACACGCTCGCGTGCAAGCAAGCATATGCACACGCGCACATATTACATGTAGATAGATAGAAAGGTACATAAATACATCGATAGACACACAGGCAAAGAGACAGATAGATCAATAGATAGACACAAAGATACATACATACATACATACATACATACATACATACATACATACACTCATACATACATGCATGCATACATACATACATACATACATACATACACTCATACATACATACATACATACATACATACATACATACATACAACACACTCATTACATACATGCATGCCATACATACATACATACATACATACACACATACATACATACATACATACATACATACATGCATGCATACATACATACATATATACATAGGAGTCACGACCTGGATGCGGTCCGGCCCCTTAGAATGTAAGGAATTTAGGGCCGAAACACTTGAAAAGAAGAAGAAGAAGAAAAGAAGAAGAAGAAGAAGAAGAAGAAGAGAATGAAGAAGAAGAAGAAGAAGAAGAAGAAGAAGAAGAAGAAGAAGAAGAAGAGAAGAAGAAGAAGAAGAAGAAGAAGAAGAAGAAGAAGAAGAAAGAAGAAGAAGAAGAAGAAGAAGAAGAAGAAGAAGAAGAAGAATTAGGAGAAGAAGCAGAAGCAGAAGGAGAAGGAGAAGAATTAGGAGAAGAAGCAGAAGAAGCAGAAGCAGAAGGAGAGAAGGAGAAGAAAAAGAAGAAGAAGAAAGAAGAAGAATTAGGAGAAGAGAAGCAGAAGAAGCAGAAGCAGAAGGAGAAGGAGAAGAAGAAGAAGAAGAAGAATTAGGAGAAGAAGCAGAAGCAGAAGGTGAAGGAGAAGAAAAAGAAGAAGAAAGAATTGGAAGAGAAGAGAAGAAGAAGAAGAAGAAGAAGAAGAAGAAGAAGAAGAAGAAGAAGAAGAAGAAGAAGAAGAAGAAGAAGAAGAAGAAGAAGAAAGAAGAAGAAAGAAGAAGAAGAAGAAAGAAGAAGAAGAGAAGAAGAAGAAGAAGAAGAAGAAGAAGAAGACGAAGAAGACGAAGACGAAGAAGAAGAAGAAGAAGAAGAAGAGAAGAAGAAGAAGAAGAAGAAGAAAGAAGAAGAAGAAGAAGAGAAGAAGAAGAAGAAGAAGAAAGAAGAAAGAAAGAAGAAGAAAGAAGAAGAAGAAGAAGAAGAAGAAGAAAGAAGAAGAAGGACGAAGAGGAGGAGAAGGAGGAGGAGACAATAGGGAAAAAAAATAAGAGGAAGAAGAAAAAGATGATGATGGTGATGAAGGAGGAGGAGGAGAAGGAGGAGGAGGAAAAGAAGAACAAGAAGAATAAGAAGAAGAAGAACAACAAAAACAACAACATATCTTATCTATAGGTTTGTTGTGTTTTTAGAATGCCTTGGTCTTGTCTGGAAAACCAGTTCAGACTAAATGGCCCATTGCACGGCCAGTGTCCTGACGGTTGGAAGTGAGTGCCTACTTATTTTGCGAGAGGTCCGGTCTTCGCCATCCAGTCCGACAGGGATTTGTTCCATTTCTCTGGATGAGCGCGTTTTTTTTAGATGAGATAATAATAATAATAATAATTACAATATTTATATAGTGCAAAATCTTGATAAAATCAAATCTAAGCGCTGAAGCAGACACACACGCACGCACGCACGCACGCACGACACACACGCACGCACGCACACACACACACACACACCACACACACACACACACACACACACACGCATGGCTATAAATGGGGAGAAAGAATAAAAGCAATAAAAGCAAGAATAAAAGCAATGGAAAATTATAGAGAGCATAGCATATACAATTATATATTATAACCATGTGATTCCCCTCCGAGCAGAGACAGGCTGCAGAGGGGGGGGGGGGGGGTTGAGTGAGGTTAGGATTTTATGCGGAGGAGAAAAGGTGAGTTTTGAGAGCGGACTTGAAGGAGACAAAAGTAGGTTGCTGACAGACTGAGAGAGGAAGTTTGTTCCAGGAGAGTGGACCAGAAACAGAGAAGGCTCGTGGACCATAGGTATTGAGCTTAGTGCGTGGAAAGCGAAAAGTCAGAGGATCGGAGGCAGAGCGGAGGGTACGTGAGGGAACATAGATCTCAAATAGGCTTGACAGGTAATCGGGGGCTGCGTTATTGAGGCTTTTGTAGCACATGGTGTCTAGTTTGTACTGTATGCACTTTGATACAGGGAGCCAGTGAAGTTGTGCCAGAGAGGAGATATGTGGTCAGCTTTTTTCTTTTTGAGTACAAGGCGTACAGCATTGTTTTGAATGCGCTGTAGGATGTGAATGGTGGAGGCAGGAAGACCAGACAGGAGTGAATTGCAATAGTCAATGCGAGACATTATGAAGGAGAGAACGAGTTTTGCAGTTGTTTCGACAGAGAGATACTTCCTGATCAGCCTTATACGATGGAGATGATAGTAGCAAGATCTGGCAGTTTGAGAAACAAAGTTGTTCATGGAGAGGGTAGAGTCAATGCAGACACAAGGTTTTTAGCTGAATCAGAAATTGGGACTGATGTGTTACATAATGGGAGAGAAAGAGGAGGCAGCTGAGAAAGTTTCTGATGGGTGCCAATGAGGATAGCTTCTGTCTTGTCGTCATTAAGCTGAAGTTTGTTGAACGTCATCCAGTTCTTAATGTCCGAGTAACACTCAGTGGTGCGAGTCAACAGGCGCTGTATATTATAGGTGAGTCACTGTCTTGAAGTTGGGTGTCATCAGCATAGAAGTGGTGTTTTATAGAGTGGGAGTTGATGATGGTGGACAGGGGGGAGGTGTAAAGAGTGAAATGAACAGGGCCAAGGACAGATCCTTGTGGAACACCACAGGTCAGGTATGCAGGTTGAGAGTAAGTGCCATTGATGAGAACAGTTTGTTTTCTGTTTGATAAATACGAAGTGAAAAAGGAGAGAGCAATGTCAGAGATGCCAAAAGTATGATGAAGTCTAGAAAGGAGAATACCATGGTCAATGGTATCGAAGGCTGAGACAGACCAAGGAGTGTGAGGAGAGAGACTTTGCCAGTATCAGTTGCAAGGAGGAGATTGTTGAGAATGTGTAGTAGGGCAG
>JAPXFY010000894.1:42500-44878 GCA_030674185.1 Monoplex corrugatus
ACAACAGGCGTAGTAGTCAATCGTAAAGGTCGGATTTCTAGTTATTAGGTTCAGGTTCGATCGGCCTGGACACTTTAGCTTTCGTGGCTAAAGGGTGGAGAGTTGTCCGAGCTCACAGGTCAACATGCATGCCTAAACCCATGCCTACCCCCCATCATCATCACAAGTGCCCTGCCGCATGCCCCCCCCCCCCGCCTCCCCTTCGTGTGTTTTCGCACGCATAGCATTAGATAAACACGTTAACCCTTCGACTCCCGCACCCTGTTCACCAGCATCCTGCATCGTCAACCACGCTAACAAAGAAAAAAAATTAACCCTTTGACTCCATTACTCTATCCATCGGCTTCCTGGTGGAGAGGACGAGGAAGTCAAAGGGTTAAGTTTTTGCAGTTGGTGGATAGGGTGCGGGAGTTAAAGGGTTAAAGACCGTGTATGAAATGTCAGTGTGTGGTGGCTTATGGAAACATGAAAACATGCAGCATGCATTCTCACCGAAGACAGAGTATGAAGCGCAAACCACCAGCGTAGTGTGGGCAAAACAACATTCATATAATACACAGCCGAGAAAAATTCGATATGCTTTGAAAATAATACACAATAAGAACAAAACACGACAAGACCAAAACATCCAGATTGTTTCGAATACACAGAAATTCAAATATGCATCAAACGTTCCTCACAGAAACCTAAGCTGACGCTGAAGAATAGGAAGTTGTACCCAAGCACATATTGTCTAATCGATATCGGAAAACCTACCTTTACTTTATCTTGATATGTGGCTCAATTTACACGTTATAAAATTGTGCGCGTTGTTACAGAACACTTTTGACAGCTGTGTGCGTTGTTGCAGAACACTTTCCACAGTTGTGTGCGTTGTTACAGAACACTTTTCACAGTTGTGTGCGTTGTTGCAGAACACTTTTCACAGTTGTGTGCGTTGTTACACAAAACGTTTGAGTTGTGTGCGTTGTTATAGAACACTTTTTCACAATTGTGTTGTGTGCAGAAACATTTCCGCAGTTGTGTGCGTTGTCACAGAACACTTTCCGCAGTCATGTGCGTTGTTACAGAACACTTTTCACAGTTGTGTGCGTTGTTACAAGACGCTTTCCGCAGTCGTGTGCGTTGTCACAGAACACAATTCACACTTTTGTGCGTTGCTACAGAACGCTTTTCGCAGTTGTGTGCGTTGTTACAGAACAGAAATCACACTTTTGTGCGTTGTGTGCAGAAAACTTTTCACCGTTATGTGCGTTGCTACAGAACGCTTTTCGCAGTTGTGTGCGTTGTTACAGAACAGAAATCACACTTCTGTACGTTGTGTTCAGAACACTTTCCGCACTTGTGTGTGTTGCTACACAACATTTTCCACAGTTGTGCGCGTTGCATTTGAACACATTTTAAGATTACATGTGTTGCTTCAGAACACTTTCGGCAGTTGTGGGTGTTGTTATGTAACACTTTTCGCAGTTATGCTTGTGCGTACAGAATACTTTTCATTGTGCATTGTATATCATAAAACAGTTACCACTGCGTACCTTTGTGCAAAACGTTTTTCAGATTGTGTGTGTTCTTGAAGTGTTTGTAAAGTAAGGACTACATTTATCAGCTGTGTGTTGCTTATGTTCAAAATGCGACGACAATTCAGTAAAAAAAAACAACCAGTTTTAACAGTCGCGTGTGTTCTGGCAGTTGGACACAATGATGTAGATAATACACGCGATGGCTGATATTCGTATAAAGTTCACGGAACACTCCAAGAGGATGATAGCTTTTATAGGTTTTGTAGATGTGTAGATCACTTTGAACACATTAACACCCAACACATTTCACGTCTGATAGTTCTGACATCAACATAGCTGCGGAACACATCTATACGATGAGTATGCTCGCAAGTTTAGAGAGCACTACACTGACCATAATGACAGGGCGCGTCTGCTCTCTGTGTCCAAAAAAACCACCAAAAGTGTATCAAACAGTTCGACAGCTCTGTGTGTGTGTATCCGTCTTCCCATTTAAAACGTTCCCTTCTTAACTGTTCGTTTGTCCTTCTTTTGTTTTGATAAAAACGTTTTGTGTTTGTGTCATAATCTTCCTATGACGAACGAGAATGAAGGTATTTGATAGTAACAGTATCGTAATTATTGTAAGATGCTTAATACACGGGTTTTGATATAAATGCTTTGTCATAATCCTTGTGTAAAGCTATGAAACAAGCGCCTTTTATTATTTATTTAGTTACTTACATATGTATTCATCTATTTCTATATCATACTGGTAAATTGCTTTCGTCCGTTTTATGTCTTTTTTTTACACATTCCTACTAGAAAAAATAGATGTTAAGACTATTATTTTTGCCCTTTTTTTCCCCCACATTT
>JAPXFY010000895.1:0-10000 GCA_030674185.1 Monoplex corrugatus
CAGCACCGGTTCTCTGCTGTCTTTATGTATGTGTAATTGTGTTTGTTTCTTTGTTTATGTTAGATGTGTTCTGTTTGTTGTCTGTCTTTCTGTCCTTGCCTCTAGTCTTCGTGTCTTGTTCTGTCTTCTCTTGCTGCTTGCTTTCGTGTCTCTCTCTGTCTGTGTCTCTCTCTGTCTCTGTCTGTCTGTCTCTCTCTCTGTCTCTTCGTCTGCTCTCTCTCGTCCTTCTCTCTCTCCTCTCTGGGCTCTCTCTCTCTTCTCTGTCTCTCGCTCTCTCTTGTCTGTCTGTCTCTCTCTTCTCTGCTCTCTCTGTCCTCTGTCTGTCTTCTGTCGTCTCTGTCTCTCTGTCTCTCTCTCTCTTTCGTCTCTCTCTCTCTCTTTCTCCTGCTGCTCTCTCTGTTCTCTGTCTGTCTCTGTTCTCTCTCTCTTCTCTCTCTTCTGTCTCTCTCTTTCCTCTCTTGTCTCTCTGTCTCTCTCTCATCTCTCTCTCTCTCTCTCTCTGTTGTCTCTCTCTCTCGTCTCTCCTCTCCTTCTCTCTCTCTCTTTCTGCGTTTCTCTCTCTGTCTCTCTCTCGCTTCTCTCTCTCTCTTCTCTCTCTCTTTCTCTCCTCTCTTCTCTCCTCCTCCCCTCTCTCTCTCTTCGTCTTTTCTCTCGCTCTCTCTCTCTCTCTCCAATCGCGCTTTTTCTCAGCTTTCTCTGATGGATCTTCCAATCCTCTCTGTGTGATCCAAAACTGAAGCGTTTTTCTAGCGTTCTGAATGTCTTGACAAATTCGGCCAAAATCTATTTACAGAATTTGCAAGACGCACAAACAACTAGCACCTATGCGCACGAATAATGAAGGGGATTACTGCCACTCGTAGACCGATAGTTTAAATACGATAGGAGCGAACAAGTTGATGGTAAGTCCAGCACCGGTTCCTTAGCTGTCTTTATGTATGTGTATATGTGTTTGTTTCTTTGTTTATGTGTATGTATATGCGTGTCTGTTTGTATGTCTGTCTGTCTTTCTGTCTCTATTTTTCTCTAGTCTGTCTGTCTCTCTCTGTCTGTCTCTCTGTCTGTCTGTCTCTCTCTCTCTGTCTCTGTCTGTCTCTCTCTCTGTCTGTCTGTCTCTCTCTCTCTCTCTCTCTCTGCTCTGGTCTTCTCTGCTCTTCTCTCTCTCTGGCTCTCTCTGTCTCTCTGCTGTCTCTGTCTCTCTCTCTGTCTGTCTGTTTCTCTCTCTCTCTGGCTGGCTCTCTCTGTCTTCTTGTCTGTCTCTCTCTCTGTCTGTCTGCTCTCTCTCTCTCTGTCTCTTCTGCTCTCTCTGCTGCTCTCTCTGTCTCTGGCTTCTCTGTCTCTCCTCTCTCTGTCTCTCTCTCTCTTTTTCTGGCTGGTCTCTCTCTTCTCTCTGTCTCTCTCTCGCTATCTTCTGTCTCTGTCTCTCTTCTCTTCTCTTTCCTCTCTCTCTCCTCTCTCTTCTGCTCTCTCCTCTTCTTCCTTCTGTCTCTCGTCTTCTGTCTCTCTCTCCTCTGTCTTCTGTCTCTGCTCTTCTCTCTCTCTCTCTCTGTCTTCTCTCTCTGTCTCTGCTCTCTCTCTCTCTCTGTCTTGATCAAACGTGACAGCGTTATTTTCTCAGCTGTTTCTGAATGGATCTTGACCAATTCCGGCCAAAATATATTTTACAGGAATTGCAAGACGCCAAACAACTAGCACCTATGTGCACGGAATAATGAAGGGATTCACTGCCACTCGTAGACCGATAGTTTAAATACGATAGGAGCGAACAAGTTGATGGTAAACCCATCACCGTTTCCTCTCAGCAGCGCTGTAGCTTTCTGTTGGGGGTGTGAACTGTATGGGTTGTTTATGTGTATGGTGATGATTAGATTAACATATCTGTTGTATTTTACTGCTCGTTTTGTGTGTTTGTGTTTGACAGACAGACGGACAAACGGACAGACGGACAGAGAGATATTCAGGAAAGCGAGACATTCTGGGTCGTAGAAAGGTGGCAGTCTTGGAGTTGTTCTGTTTTAACTGCAAACACACACTATGTATTTCAACCCACTCGAAACCTTCTTTTAATTTTATTTTAGTTTAGTTTTCACTTCCTGTGTGATTAAGTGAGACTGTTTTATGTCGACTCGAGTGTGTGTGTGTGTTGTGTGTGTGTGTGTGTGTGTGTGTGTGTGTGTGTGTGTGTGTGTGTGTGTGTGTGTGTGTGTGTGTGTGTGTGTGTGTGTGTGTGTGTGTGTGTGTGTGTGTGTGTGTGTGTGTGTTTTTGGTTGTTGTTTTTTGTTGTTTTTTAACCCAACATGTGGGTGTGAATGGTTCTTCTGACTGAGTTTTTAATAGAACCACGCGAAATACTCGTAACACTTTGGAACATTGCAATCATTTTGAGAGGTGTCAGTGTTTTTGTTTCTTTCATCATCGTCATCGTTGTCATCATCATCGCCTTCGTCATCATCGTAGTCGTCGTCGTCATCATCGTCCTCGTCGTCATCATCATCATCATCGTCGTCATCAAAATCATCGTCGTCGCCATCATCATCATCACCACCACATCACCATCATCGTCGTCGTCGTCATCATCATCATCATCACCACCATCATCATCATCACCACCACCACCATCGTCATCATCATCATCACCATCACCACCATCACCACCATCATCACCACCACCACCACCATCATCATCACCATTATCACCACCACCACCACCACCATCATCATCACCATCATCGTCATTGTCATCACCATCGTCATCATCACCACCATCGTCATCGTCATCATCATCATTACCACCATCGTCATCATTATCACCATCTTCGTCATCATCATCATCGTCACAGTGGGCCAAACAATGGTCTAGGCGCTAACAATACAAACAATACAAATATGAATGAAACATAACGTAACACACATTCATTGTTTCCATCCATTATAAGCACGCAGACACTCTCAATAACACCACTATACAACCAACACACACCCTCAATAACACCACTATACAACCAACACACACCCTCAATAACACCACTATACAACCAACACACACCCTCAATAACACCACTATACAACCAACACCCTCAATAACACCACTATACAACCAACACACACCCTCAATAACACCACTATACAACCAACACACACCCTCAATAACACCACTATACAACCAACACACACCCTCAATAACACCACTATACAACCAACACACACCCTCAATAACACCACTATACAATCAACACACACCCTCAATAACACCACTATACAATCAACACACACCCTCAATAACACCACTATACAACCAACACACACCCTCAATAACACCACTATACAATCAACACACACCCTCAATAACACCACTATACAACCAACACACACCCTCAATAACACCACTATACAACCAACACACACCCTCAATAACACCACTATACAACCAACACACACCCTCAATAACACCACTATACAACCAACACACACCCTCAATAACACCACTATACAACCAACACACACCCTCAATAACACCACTATACAACTAACACACACCCTCAATAACACCACTATACAACCAACACACACCCTCAATAACACCACTATACAACCAACACACACCCTCAATAACACCACTATACAACCAACAGACACCCTTAATAACACCACTGTACAACCAACAGACACCCTCAATAACACCACTATACAACTAACACACACCCTCAATAACACCACTATACAACCAACACACACCCTCAATAACACCACTGTACAACCAACAGACACCCTCAATAACACCACTGTACAACCAACAGACACCCTCAATAACACCACTATACAACCAACAGACACCCTCAATAACACCACTATACAACCAACAGACACCCTCAATAACACCACTGTACAACCAACAGACACCCTCAATAACACCACTGTACAACCAACAGACACCCTCAATAACACCACTATACAACCAACACACACCCTGAATAACACCACTGTACAACCAACAGACACCCTCAATAACACCACTATACAACCAACACACACCCTCAATAACACCACTATACAACCAACACACACCCTCAATAACACCACTATACAACCAACACACACCCTGAATAACACCACTGTACAACCAACAGACACCCTCAATAACACCACTATACAACCAACACACACCCTGAATAACACCACTGTACAACCAACAGACACCCTCAATAACACCACTATACAACCAACACACACCCTGAATAACACCACTGTACAACCAACAGACACCCTCAATAACACCACTATACAACCAACACACACCCTGAATAACACCACTGTACAACCAACAGACACCCTCAATAACACCACTATACAACCAACACACACCCTCAATAACACCACTATACAACCAACACACACCCTCAATAACACCACTATACAACCAACACACACCCTGAATAACACCACTGTACAACCAACACACACCCTCAATAACACCACTATACAACCAACGTACCACAAAAACGAAACGCACTAAAACAGGATGGGATAGGGTCAGTATGAACGAAATTAACTTAACCCTTTGGCTTCCACAACCTACCCAGGAAGCTGGTAAATAGGGTAAAGGAGTCAAAGGGTTAAGTTTTGCTTTGCTAGCATTGTTGACGATAAAGCATGCTGGTGGACAGAGTGCGGGAGTCAGAAGTTAAACAGAAGTTGAAGACAAAGAACGCAAATTGCGCTGTTTTCACAGCTAAATAAACAGAACTGTGAAATAAGAGAGAGACACACACAGAGACAGATATATATAGACAAACAGAAAGAGAGGCAAAGAGGAAGACAGAGAGAGAAAAAGAGAGTGAGAGAGCAAGACAGAGAAAGAGTGACACAAAGAGAGAACAAAGAGAAAGACAGAAAGGAAATGAGTCAGAGAGACAGAGAGAGATAGAGAAAGACAAAGAGACAGACAGAGACAGACAGACAGACAGAGTGATTGAGAGACAGAAAGAGAGAGAGAGGCAGACAGACTGAGAGAGAGGGAAATTTTTCCAACATCACAAAGAACAATATGTGCATGCACTGCTTTCGTAAAATGATTTCAGCGCAAACAAACAAATAAACAAACAAACAACAACAACAACAACAACAAGGAGGCTTCTGTTAAATCGTAACAAAGAGAAACTATAACGCTTTTAGCAATCACAATATGAGTGACAAATAAAAAATGCCTCTTCAGAGTTAACGGATATTTTGAAAATTACACACACACGCGCGCGCGAGCGCATATACACACACATACAGACACAAACCACACACACACATATATACACACACACAACACACACACACACACACACAACACACACACACACACACACACACACACACACACACACACACATACAGAAGAGACATACAGACAGACAGACAGAAAGACCCATACACACACACACAACACACACACATACACACACACACACACACACACACACACATACACACACACACACACACACACACACGTGCGCGCGCGCACACATACATACACACACACACATGCAGAGAGAGACAGACAGACAGAAAGACATAGACAGAGAGAGGGAAGGGGAGAGAGAGACAGATAGACAGAAAGACATAGACAGACAGACAGAGAGGGAGGGAGAGACAGAGACAGACAGAAAGACATAGACAGAGAGAGGGAAGGGGAGAGATAGACAGACAGACAGAGAGGGAGGGAGAGGGACAGACAGACAGACATAGACACAGAGAGACAGACAGACAGAAAGACATAGACAGAGAGAGGGAAACAGAGAGAGAGAGGGAGACAGACAGACAGAAAGACACAGAAGAGAGGGAAGAGAGAGACAGAAAGAGACAGAAAGAGACAGAAAGACATAGATAGACAGACAGACAGACAGACAGACAGAGGCACACACAGAGAAAGAAAAGATACAGTACAAAACATTAAACGCATAGAAAACTGTCAGCCTTTTCACATTTTCACACTTCAGCATATAAAAAAAACACCTCTTCAAAACGGTAATCAACAGAGAAAAAACCGTAACGCCTTTCACACTCAAATCATAATGCAGAACGACGTCAGAGACAGATATATGAGTATAGGGGTGGAAGGTCTTGGGGGGGGGGGGGGTGGAGTATGAGGATAGTGAGATGGATCTGTCTCTGTATGTTGTGCGTGTGTGTGTGTGTGTGTGTGTGTGTGTGTGTGTGTGTGTGTGTGTGTGTGTGTGTGTAAGTGCGTTGTGTGTGTGTGTGTGTGTGTGTGTGTATGTGTGTGTGTAAGTGCGTTGTGTGTGTGTGTGTGTGTGTGTGTGTGTGTGTGTGTGTGTGTGTGTGTGTGTGTAAGTACGTTGTGTGTGTGTGTGTGTGTGTGTGTGTGTGTGTGTGTGTGTGTGTGTGTGTAAATGCGTTGTGTGTGTATGTGTGTGTGTGTGTGTGTGTTGTGTGTGTAAATGCGTTGTGTGTGTGTGTGTGTGTGTGTGTGTGTGTGTGTGTGTTGTGTGTGTGTGTAAATGCGTTGTGTGTGTGTGTGTGTGTGTGTGTTTGTATGTAAGTGCGTTGTGTGTGTGTGTGTGTGTGTTTCTGTCTTTCTCTCTCTGTATGTGTGTGTGTGTGTGTGTGTGTGTTTCTGTCTGTCTCTCTCTGTATGTGTGTGTATGTGTGTGTATATATATAATATTATATATAAGTGCGTTGTGTGTGTGTGTGTGTGTGTGTCTTTCTGTCTGTTTGTCTGTCTCTCTCTGTATGTGTATGTGTGTGTGCGCGTGCGCGTGTGTGTGTGCGCGTGTGTGTGTCTGTGTGTTGTGTGTGTATGTGGTTTGTGTGTGTATGTGTGTATATGTGGGGAGAGAGGGGGAAATGAAGGTGATGTTTATTTTGGGCACGTGCTGACAGAGCAAGAGTTGAAGGGGGGTGGGAGGGGGGCTTTCCTGTGGGGGTGAAGGCTGTGGGACTTTTTATGTAGAAGTTCGGTTCCAGTTGTTCTTTCTTTCTTCCTCGAGACTCAATTATTTCTTCACTTTTGGATGAGCTGATGCGTGGTTTGGTTTATGCCTGTTGATACGTCTAAGCAAAGACTACAACTTTATATATATATATATGTGTGTGTGTGTGTGTGTGTGTGTGTGTGTGTGTGTGTGTGTGTGTGTGTGTGTGTGTGTGTGTGTGTGTGTGTGTGTGTGTGTGTGTGTGTACATATATACATCTATCTATCTATCTATCTATCTATCTATCTATCTATCTATCTATCTATGTATCTATCTATGTATCTATCTATCTATTTATCTATCTATCTATCTACCTATCTATCTATCTATCTATCTATCTATCTATGTATCTATCTATGTATCTATCTATGTATCTATCTATCTATTTATCTATCTATCTATCTACCTATCTACCTATCTACCTATCTGTCTATCTACCTATCTATCTGTCTGTCTATCTACCTATCTACCTATCTGTCTATCTACCTATCTGTCTATCTACCTATCTACCTATCTGTCTATCTACCTATCTATCTATCTATCTGTCTGTCTATCTGTCTGTCTATCTATCTGTCTATCTATCTGTCTGTCTATCTATCTGTCTATCTATCTGTCTATCTATCTATCTCTCTCTATATCTATCTATCTATCTATCTATCTATCTATCTATGTATCTATCTATCTATATATGTATGTATCTATCTATGTATCTGTCTATCTATGTATCTATCTATCTATGTATCTATCTATCTATCTATCTATCTGTCTATGTATCTATCTATCTATCTATGTATCTATCTATCTATCTATCTATCTATCTATATATGTATGTATCTATCTATGTATCTGTCTATCTATGTATCTATCTATCTATCTATCTATCTGTGTTATCTATCTATGTATCTATCTATCTATCTATCTGTCTATGTATCTATCTATCTATCTATGTATCTCTCTATCTATCTATCTATCTATCTCTCTCTCTATCTATCTATCTATGTATCTATGTATCTATGTATCTGTCTATGTATCCATGTATCTATGTATCTATCTATCTGTCTATGTATCTATGTATCTATGTATCTATCTATCTATCTATCTATGTATCTATCTATCTATCTATGTATCTATCTGTCTATCTATCATTCTATCTATTATTCTTTCTTTCTTTCTTTCTTTCTTTCTATCTTTCTATTTCATCTATATCGATATCTATAGCTATCTACCTACAGCAGAGAAAACAAAGGAGACAGTGTTGATGGAGGCAGACACAAGAAGATCATTGATAAGGAAGATCAGGAAAAGACAGACAACATTTATAGGCCATTTTATGAGGAAACGAGAATTAGAGCACCTGGTCACAACAGGAAAGCTGGAGGGAAAGAGAGCACCAGGTAGACCCAGGGAAAAAATATTGGACGGACTTGCAGAGTGGCTGAGGACAGACGCATATGGAGGGCCATGATCGCCAACGCCATGTGGCAAGGCACTTGATGATGATGATGATCTACCTACCTGTCTACCTGTCTGTCTGTCTGTCTATCTGTCAGTCTATCTGTCTGTCTATCTATCTGCCTGTCTGTCTATCTATCTGTCTGTCTATCTATCTATCTATCTATACATCTGTCTATCTATTTATCTATCTATCTATCTATCTATCTATCTATACATCTGTCTATCTATTTATCTATCTATCTATCTATCTATCTATCTATACATCTGTCTATCTATCTATCTGTCTATCTATCTATATATATATCCATCTATTTATCTATCTATCTATACATCTATCTATTTATCTATCTATCTATACATCTATCTATCTATCTATCTCTATATCTATCTATCTATCTATCTGTCTGTCTATATATCTATTTATCTATCTATCTATGTATCTACCTGTCTATCTATCTATCTATCTATCTATCTATCTATCTGTATCTATATGGATATCGATATCTGTATCTATATCTGTATCTATATCTGTATCTATATCTGTATCGATATCTGTATCTATATCTCTTTCTTTCTTTTTATTTATCTACCGATAGAGCTGAGTGTACCAATAGGGCTGAGTGTACTGATAGGGCTGAGTGTACCAATAGGGCTGAGTGTACCGATAGGGCTGAGTGTACCGATAGGGCTGAGTGTACCGATAGGGCTGAATGTACCGATAGGGCTGAGTGCGCCGATAGTGCTGAGTGCGCCGATAGGGCTGAGTGTACCGATAGGACTGAGTGTACCGATAGGGCTGAGTGTACCGATAGGGCTGAGTGTACCAATAGGGCTGAGTGTACCGATAGGGCTGAATGTACCAATAGGGCTGAGTGTACCGATAGGGCTGAGTATACCGATAGGGCTGAGTATACCGATAGGGCTGAGTGTAACGATAGGGCTGAGTGTACTGATAGGGCTGAGTGTACCGATAGGGCTGAGTGTATCGATAGAGCTGAGTGTACCGATAGGGCTGAGTGTATCGATAGAGCTGAGTGTACCGATAGGGCTAAGTGTACCCATAGGGCTAAGTGTACCCATAGGGCTAAGTATACCGATAGGGCTGAGTGTATAGATAGGGCTGAGTGTACCGATAGAGCTGAGTGTACCGATAGGGCTGAGTGTACCCATAGGGCTAAGTGTACCCATAGGGCTAAGTATACCGATAGGGCTGAGTGTATAGATAGGGCTGAGTGTACCGATAGGGCTGAGTGTACCGATAGGACTGAGTGTACCGATAGGGCTGTGTGTACCGATAGGGCTGAGTGTACCGATAGGACTGAGTGTACCAATAGGGCTGTGTGTACTGATAGGGCTGAGTGTACCGATAGGACTGAGTGTACCGATAGGACTGAGTGTACTGATAGGGCTGACTGTACTGATAGGGCTGAGTGTACCGATAGGACTGAGTGTACCAATAGGGCTGTGTGTACCGATAGGGCTATGTGTATCGATAGGGCTGAGTGTACCGATAGGGCTGAGTGTACCGATAGGGCTGAGTGTATTGATAGGGCTGAGTG
>JAPXFY010000895.1:20000-25000 GCA_030674185.1 Monoplex corrugatus
AACAAACAGAGCAAACAAACAAACAAACAGAGCAAATAAACAAACAAACAAACAGAGCAAACAAACAAACAGAGCAAACAAACAAACAGAGCAAACAAACAAACAAACAGAGCAAATAAACAAACAAACAAACAGAGCAAACAAACAAACAGAGCAAACAAGCAAACAAACAAACAGAGCAAACAAACAAACAGAGCAAACAAACAAACAAACAAACAGAGCAAACAAACAAACAAACAAACAGCAAACAAACAAACAAACAAACAGCAAACAAACAAACAAACAAACAAACAAACAAACAGCAAACAAACAAACAAACAAACAGAGCAAACAAACAAACAAACAAACAGCAAACAAACAAACAAACAAACAGCAAACAAACAAACAAACAAACAGAGCAAACAAACAAACAAACAAACAAACAGAGCAAACAAACAAACAAACAAACAGAGCAAACAAACAAACAAACAAACAGAGCAAACAAACAACAAACAAACAGAGCAAACAAACAAACAAACAAACAGCAAACAAACAAACAAACAAACAGCAAACAAACAAACAAACAAACAGAGCAAACAAACAAACAAACAAACAGCAAACAAACAAACAAACAAACAGCAAACAAACAAACAAACAAACAGAGCAAACAAACAAACAAACAAACAGAGCAAATTAACAAACAGATCAAACCACAAACAAACATACAAAACAAGCAAACAGAGCAAACAAACAGAGCAAATAAGCAAACAAACAAACAAACAGAGCAAACAAACAAACAAACAAACAGAGCAAAACAAACAAATAAACAGAGCAAATAAACAAACAAACAGAGCAAACAAACAAACAAACAGAGCAAACAAACAAACAAACAAACAGAGCAAATTAACAAACAGATCAAACCACAAACAAACATACAAAACAAGCAAACAGAGTAAACAAACAGAGCAAATAAGCAAACAAACAAACAAACAGAGCAAACAAACAAATAAACAGAGCAAACAAACAAATAAACAGAGCAAATAAACAAATAAACAGAGCAAATAAGCAAACAAACAAACAAACAGAGCAAACAAACAAACAAACAGAGCAAACAAACAAACAAACAAACAGAGCAAATTAACAAACAGATCAAACCACAAACATACAAAACAAGCAAACAGAGCAAACAAACAGAGCAAATAAGCAAACAAACAAACAAACAGAGCAAACAAACAAACAAACAAACAGAGCAAACAAACAAATAAACAGAGCAAATAAACAAATAAACAGAGCAAATAAGCAAACAAACAAACAAACAGAGCAAACAAACAAACAAACAGAGCAAACAAACAAACAAACAAACAGAGCAAATAAACAAACTGAGCAAACAAACAAACAAACAGAGCAAATAAACAAACAAACAGAGCAAATAAGCAAACAAATAAACAGAGCAAATAAACAAACAAACAAACAGAGCAAATAAACAAACAAACAAACAGAGCAAACAAACAAACAAACAGAGCAAATAAACAAACAAACAAACAGAGCAAACAAACAAACAGAGCAAACAAACAAACAGAGCAAACAAACAAACAAACAGAGCAAATAAACAAACAAACAAACAGAGCAAATAAACAAACAAACAAACAGAGCAAACAAACAAACAAACAGAGCAAATAAGCAAAACAAATAAACAGAGCAAATAAACAAACAAACAAACAGAGCAAATAAACAAACAAACAAACAGAGCAAACAAACAAACAAACAGAGCAAATAAACAAACAAACAGAGCAAACAAACAAACAGAGCAAACAAACAAACAGAGCAAACAAACAAACAAACAGAGCAAATAAACAAACAAACAAACAGAGCAAATAAACAAACAGAGCAAACAAACAAACAGAGCAAACAAACAAACAGAGCAAACAGAGCAAATAAACAAACAAACAAACAGAGCAAATAAACAAACAACCAAACAGAGCAAACAAACAAACAGAGCAAACCAACAAACAAACAGAGCAAACAAACAAACAAACAGAGCAAACAAACAAACAAACAGAGCAAACAAACAAACAAACAGAGCAAACAAACAAACAAACAAACAGAGCAAACAAACAAACAGAGCAAACAAACAAACAAGCAAACAGAGCAAACAAACAAACAAACAAACAGAGCAAACAAACAAACAAACAGAGCAAACAAACAAACAAACAGAGCAAACAAACAAACAAACAAACAAACAGAGCAAACAAACAAACAAACAAACAGAGCAAACAAGCAAACAAACAAACAGAGCAAACAAACAAACAGAGCAAATAAACAAACAAACAAACAGAGCAAACAAGCAAACAAACAAACAGAGCAAACAAATAAACAGAGCAAATAAACAAACAAACAAACAGAGCAAACAAACAAACAAACAAACAAACAAACAGAGCAAACAAACAAACAAACAGCAAACAAACAAACAAACAGAGCAAACAAACAGAGCAAACAAACAAACAAACAGAGCAAATAAACAAACAAACAAACAGAGCAAATAAACAAACAAACAGCAAACAAACAAACAGAGCAAATAAACAAACAAACAAGCAAACAGAGCAAACAAACAAACAGAGCAAATAAACAAACAAACAAACAAACAGAGCAAACAAACAAACAGAGCAAATAAACAAACAAACAAACAGAGCAAATAAGCAAACAAACAAACAAACAAACAGAGCAAATAAGCAAACAAACAAACGAACAAACAGAGCAAATAAGCAAACAAACAAACAAACAAACAGCAAATAAGCAAACAAACAAACGAACAAACAGAGCATATAACCTTAACCAAACAAACAAACAAACAGAGCAAATAAGCAAACAAACAAACAGAGCAAATAAGCAAACAAACAAACAGAGCAAACAAACAAACAAACAAACAGAGCAAATAAGCAAACAAACAAACAGAGCAAACAAACAAACAAACAAACAGAGCAAATAAGCAAACAAACAAACAAACAAACAGAGCATATAACCTTAACCAAGCAAACAAACAAACAGAGCAAATAAGCAAACAAACAAACAAACAAACAGAGCATATAACCTTAACCAAACAAACAGAGCAAATAAGCAAACAAACAAACGAACAAACAGAGCATATAACCAACCAACCAAACAAACAAACAAACACAGAGCAAATAAGCAAACAAACAAACAAAAAACAAACAGAACAAACAAACAAACAAACAAACAACTCTGCTCGAGAATCCCAAAGTAATGACAGAAACAAACAACAAACAGAACAACAAACAAAACAAACAAATATGCTTGACGACTTCAAAGAAAAGACAACTTGATTGCCCAATTTTCTCATCTTGTAGATACATCTCTTGTTTTTCCGTAGCTCATCACTGGAGAACTTTATGATGATTCTTCAGATGTGTGTCCTTTAACCCTTTTGATTCAAGCACCCTATCCACCAACAGCAAAAACTTAACCCTTTGACTCCTTCACCCTATCCGCCAGCTTCCTGCATGAAGCTGGTGGATAGGGTGAGGGAGTCAAAGGGTTAAGTTTTGCTTTGCTAGCATGGTTGATAGTACATGATGCTGGTGAGCAGACTGCAGACATCAAAGGGTTAAACAAAGACAGCCAGACAAGGAACCACGCTTGAGCATCTCAGAGTAATATTGATGTAATCATCACACCTGTCGTCTCCTGTTTGCTTCTCTAATGTTCTGCATTTTGTAAAAAAAATAAAAATAAACAATAAAACAAAAACAAGAAAAACAAAAAACAAACTCCACTTGAAATTTTAACTAAGTAACATAACTCTTGAGAGTCACGGAGTTATCTCCCATGTAGAGTTTCTCAAATCCAACACAGTTTTGCGCTACCCATTCAGCTAGCATAGACGCAGCCACAAAGCATAAAGTGGTAAGCTCAGAACATTCCTCCACTTGAATTATTAATGGTATGGTGAAAACGAAAGTTTTGTTGAAAACAACAACCAACCAACCAACCAACCAACCAATCAACCAATCAACCAACCAACCAATCAGCCAACCAACCAACCAACCAATCAACCAACCAACCAACCAACCAACCAATCAACCAACCAACCAACCAACCAATCAACCAACCAATCAACCAACCAACCAACCAACCAACCAATCAACCAACCAATCAACCAACCAACCAACCAACCAACCAATCAACCAACCAACCAACCAACCAATCAACCAACCAACCAACCAACCAACCAATCAAACAACCAACCAACCAATCAACCAACCAACCAACCAACCAATCAACCAACCAACCAATCAACCAACCAACCAACCAACCAAAAAGCAAGCAACCTATCTTCTTTATCTTTTTCTGCCTTGCTGGTCCATTCACCTGTATGTGTTCGATAAAGTCATACATACTTTTAGGATTGATAATTGGGTACATGAATAAAGTGTATTTTTGGCTCTATGGAAGAGAGATATGCGGAGGCAATTTCAGGTAATTTAGGCCCGTTTATATATATGTTTTAATGTCCTTAGTTATGTTTAAATTTGTATTTAGGTATGTTTTTTAAATCCCTGTGCGATAAATTCGACGGAGTGGTCAACGCTATGGGCATGTCCTTAGATTATGTTCGTGAATGCATTGATATGTGTACTTAATTTTCTTTTCGTTTTTTCCCCCTGTTGACGTATTGTGTATGTTTTGAAACGGTTATAGCCCTGATATGGCTCTACGCAGTTGGCTGGGCTTTAAACAACAACAACAATAACAATAAGCTTCTTTATAATCTGAAAGTAATATAGATATCATTGCAACACCCTCCCCGTCTTGCGGATGGCCTCTGTGGGTTTTTCATTTCTGTAGTTCATTGTTTTATATCTTACTGAGAGGAGATGAGGCCAATGAAGGAAGTCTGCCGGAAAGAGATAAAAGTTATAACGCATGCGCATACCATCTCTTCCTGCCGGTGAGGTTATCAGCACAGCAGTATTTTTCTATGAGGCAGAAATAGCAAACAGCCG
>JAPXFY010000895.1:37500-40000 GCA_030674185.1 Monoplex corrugatus
ACCATGCTAGCAAAGCAAAAACTTAACCCTTTGACTCCCTTACCCTATCCACCAGCTTCCCACAGGAAGCTGGTGGGTAGGGTGAGGGAATTAAAGGGTTCAGTTTTTGCAGTTGATGGATATAGTGCGGGAGTCAAAAGGTTAAAATCGTGAACACTTCAGATCAGCATGCGTGCAGACCCGTCTGCTCGTGCCTTATTGTTAGTTTTGTTTAAAGCCCAGCCGACTGCGTAGAGCCATATCAGGGCTGTAACCGTTTCAAAACATACACAATATTTCAGCAGGGGAAAAAAAGGAAAAGACAATTATGTACACATCAATGAGTTCGCGAACATAATCGAAAGAGATGCCCCTGGCGTTGACCACTCCGTCCAATTTGTCACACAGGGGTTAAAAAAAAAACAGCCGAATACAAGTTTAAACATAACTAAGGACACTAGAAGATATACAGGGGGGTGCAAAAGTAGGTATACAGTAAGCATCACATCATTATTATAATGCTTAATTCCGCTCTCGATTAGAGGAGTGTGTGAATACCGACGGCAAGCAGTTTGAGTATCTGAGGGATTAAGGCTGTGCTTGTTATTACATGTATATGCAATATTCATTTGTTTGTATAATGAATGCAATGAGTATTGTACATGTTTTCTTTTTTCCTAACTGTATACCTACTTTTGCATCCCCCCTGTATAAAAAACGGGCCTAACTGACCTAAAAGTGCTTCTGCATCTCATTTCCCTAGAGCCAAAAATGCACTGAACCCCCCCCCCCCCCCCCCTTCGAAAAATTGGAACACTTTCAGATCAACATGTGTGCAGAGCTGTTAGTGCCAGAATACTCTCTTAACCCTTTGACTGGCTGTTAGTGCCAAAATACTCTCTTAACCCTTTTGCTGTTAGTGCCAAAATACTCTTAACCCTATGACTGGCTGTTAGTGCCAAAATACTCTCTTAACCCTTTGCCTGGCTGTTAGTGCCAAAATACTCTCTTAACCCTTTGACTGGCTGTTAGTGCCAAAATACTCTCTTAACCCTTTGACTGTTAGTTAGTGCCAAAATACTCTCTTAACCCTTTGACTGGCTGTTAGTGCCAAAATACTCTCTTAACCCTTTTGCTGTTAGTGCCAAAATACTCTCTTAACCCTTTGACTGTTAGTGCCAAAAGACTGTCTTAACCCTTTGACTGGCTGTTAGTGCCAAAAGACTCTCTTAACCCTTTGGCTGTTAGTGCCAAAATACTCTCTTAACCCTTTGACTGTTAGTACCAAAATACCCTCTTAACCCTTTGGCTGTTAGTGCCAAAATACTCTCTTAACCCTTTGGCTGTTAGTGCCAAAATACTCTCTTAACCCTTTGGCTGTTAGTGCCAAAATACTCTCTTAACCCTTTGGCTGTTAGTGCCAAAATACTCTCTTAACCCTTTGGCTGTTAGTGCCAAAATATTCTCTTAACCCTTTGGCTGTTAGTGACAAAATACTCTCTTAACCTTTGACTCCCGCACCCTGTCCACCAGTAAGCTGCATTGTCAACCATGCTAGCAAAGCAAAATTTTAACCCTTTGACTCCCGCACCCTGTCCACCAGCAAGCTGCATTGTCAACCATGCTAGCAAAGCAAAATTTTAACCCTTTCATTCCCTCACCCTGTCCACCAGCTTCCTGCAGGGTTTTTGCAGTTGGTGGATAGGATACGGGAGTCACGGGGTTAAAACGAGAAGGAGTCAAAGTGTTAAAATCGATGCACTTCAGATCAACATTTGTGCAGACTTGTTAATGCCAAAATCCTCTTATAAAAATGTTACACTTTGAGATTAACGTGTGTGTAGGCCTATCAATGCCTAACTAACTTCCCTTTCAAAAACAATACGTGTGTGTAGGCCTATCAGTGCCTAACTGACTTCCCTTTCAAAAACGATCGAAGCGCTTCAGGTCAACAAGTGTGGTAGATCTTTAGTACCTTAACCCCCTTCGATAAAACAGAACAATAAACAACAACAGATTTTTGGGGTAGAAATGGGTCACCAGCCGTATAGATACTGCAATCCACTGGAAAGTACATAAAACATAACATGAGAATAAAAATTAAATTAAATACTTTATTATGCAAGGATAGTAGCATTCGGTCCCACTGGGCCTGTCTTCCTGCTATTCATAGTTTCTTTAAAACATATAAACAGATTTGAGAGAGAGAGAGAGAGAGTTAAGGAAGTATTAAAACAAAACAAAAATAGAGAGAGAGAGAGAGTTAAGGAAGTATTAAAACAAAACAAAAATAGAGAGAGAGAGAGAGTTAAGGAAGTATTAAAACAAAACAAAAATAGAGAGAGAGAGAGAGAGAGTTAAGGAAGTATTAAAACAAAACAAAAATAGAGAGAGAGAGAGAGAGAGAGTTAAGGAAGTATTAAAACAAAACAAAAATAGAGAGAGAGAGAGAGAGAGAGTTAAGGAAGTATTAAAACAAAACAAAAATAGAGAGAGAGAGAGAGAGAGTTAAGGAAGTATT
>JAPXFY010000896.1:15000-22500 GCA_030674185.1 Monoplex corrugatus
GTGTGTGTGTGTGTGTGTTTCGTACTGCTATGAAAGAGTAAAACGAAAAGAGACAGACAGGCGATTCAGAGAGAGACAGAGAGAGAGAGAGGGAGATAGATAGATAGAGAGAGAGAGAGAGACAGAGACAGAGAGCGAGACCGAGACAAAGAAAAACACAGAGAGAGAGAGAGAGAGAGAGAGAGAGAGAGAGAGAGAGAAGAGAGAGAGAGAGGGAGAGAGAGAGAAACAGAGAGAAAGAGAAAGAGACAGAAAGAAAGAGAGGGAGGGAGAGAGAGAGAGAGAGAAAGAGAAAGAGGGAGAGAGAGAGAGAGAGAAAGAGAGAGAGAGAGAGAGAGAGAGAGAGAAAGGGAGAGAGAGAGAGAGAGAGAGAGAGAGAAAGAGAGAGAACACATCATTATACAACCATTACACAATTACGAAGTGATAATATTTATAAAAACAACTCAAGATGAGTGGATGTCTGTCCACTACACATTAAAATAATTACTCTCAAAATAATATGCCTGTCGGAAATAAAAGAACTGTCAAAGCGCGTTGTTTCTCCACGTGAAAATATAAATTGTTCACTTCTTTCTGCAGGTCTACTTTTTCTTAAATTTAGAATTTGGAGATTGCTCAAGAGGGATTCATTGCACTGGGATTTATCCATACGTACTCCATCCATCCAAATTTGCCAGTAATCTTCTGAAAACCCCTTGAAACTACATAAAACCCTATGCGCCAGCAAGGTTGTAAAAATCAAGTTGGGGGTGAGTGGAGAGGGGGCCTATGATACGCTAAGCTAACATGATCAGAATAATTAATGCATTGTTGTTGTTATTTTTGTTTAAAGCCCAGCCGACTGCGTACATTATACAGCCATATCAAGGTTATAACCGTTTCAATACATATACCATACTTCAACAAGTGGGGAAAAAAAAGAAAAGTAAGTACAGTAGCGATTTTTTACACTGTTGGGAGACCTTGTTCTTCAAAATTGGTAGCATTATGTCTACCCCCCAACTGTTGAAACTTCCCCTACGTCTCATTCGCGATTACGATCGGACGATCATCACTACCTTTCGTGAATCAGAGAAATTACACCGCTCCCTAGCGAAGTTCAGGAACCATCTACACTTCACACTGCACTGCAAACATCACGGCGTCTTTCCCACCAGCCTAAAAATCAAAACTCCGATGAAAGGAACAGCAGCAAATAATATCATCAATCAGGCACAACGAGCACTCATGAACGAACGCATCAAGCAAATCAACACCCGCATCACTTGTCTGGAAGGGAAAATCCAAGACCTCGAGGAAAGACTGAGCTCTAGCATACTACCAGATGCTATGCTCTCCGAAATCAAAGAGTGGCTAAACAACACACGACGAATAGAATGGGACAAAGTACGCCAACGCCATCGAAAGAAATTCGAACTTCTAGCACCAAAAAACAACAGGAGACAACAGAATGACAAAAGCGAGATTACACCTGTACCGGAAGAAACAAAAAGAAAGACCAAAGAGAGGTGGGTGATCAATCTATCAGATCGCCAACTCACTAAACCTGAACAGGAAGTACTAGAGAAAGGACTAAATTTCGCCGTAGCCCCTAACAAGCTTCCAGTGGTAGACCTCATCACAAGCATTGAAACAGCTTGCAGGTATATTGGCCCTAATTCAGAAGAAGCCACACACTTAAGATCAGACTGTGTCAGAATCATGAAACAGGCCAAACTACCGAAATCCAACTTAACACCGGACCAAAGACGGGCTCTGGCGGATTTAAAGAACGAACACGCCACGATGATCCTACCAGCTGACAAAGGTCGTGCCACAGTCATCATGCCTAGACCCATGTACTATGAGAAGGCAAGCAAACTTCTGGAAGATACTACAACATATGAACGCCTCAAGAAAGATCCTACTTCCAAGTTTTCCAACAAACTGAAAGACACACTGAAACGCCTGAAAGAGACGGACCGCCTGTCATTAGAACAGTACAGGAAATTATACCCAACTGTGTCCGACGTCCCCAAGTTCTATGGTCTACCCAAAGTCCACAAGAAAGAAGTCCCCCTCCGTCCCATAGTCGCATCCAGAGGTTCCATCATGTATGAGACGGCTAGATTTGTGGCGGACATCCTATCACCTCTCGTAGGACACACAGATCATCACATCCACAACAGTGCTGACCTAGTGGAAAAACTGAGTAACTACACCCTCGCTCATGATGAACTCCTTGTGTCATATGATGTCTCTGCCCTATTTACCAGCGTACCAGTGAAAGAAAGCATAGAGATCATACGCCGAAGGTTACAAAACGACCAAACCCTCCACCAACGTACATCTCTCACAGTGGACGACGTATGTGAACTCTTGTCCTGCTGCCTCACCACCACCTACTTCACCTTCCAAGGTGAATTCTACCAACAAAAAGAAGGAGCAGCCATGGGCTCCCCAGTAAGCCCAATAGTAGCCAACCTGTTCATGGAGGATTTTGAAGAGAAAGCATTGGCTTCTTTCCACTCCCCACCACGATACTGGGGGCGCTACGTAGACGACACCATGACTATCCTCCCCCAGCAACTGGTCGAACAGTTCACAGAACATCTGAACAACCAACACCCAGCCATCAAATTCACGAGGGAAGTGGAACAGAACAACTCCATAGCCATGCTGGACACCCTCATCACCAGAACTGATGGCATTCTATCCTTCTCGGTCTACCGTAAACCAACTCATACGGACCAATATTTACAGTTCGACAGCCACCAGCCCCCTTGAACACAAACTGGGAGTGATTCGAACCCTTACCCACAGAGCTAACACCATATGCAGTACCCAAGAGGCAAAAGACAAGGAGACAAACCACCTGAAAAAAGTGCTCACCATCTCGGGCTACAAAAAGTGGGCCTGGAACAGCCCGGGAGGCAGGAAATCCAACACCGCATCCCAACAGCCAGTGAAACAACACCAGCGCAAGGGACACATCACCATCCCATACGTAGGAGGTGTGAGTGACGCTCTGTCCAGAAAGATCAGAAAACTGGGGGTGGCTGTACATTCCAAACCTTCCAACACCATACGCAGCCAGCTGGTCACCCCCAAGGACAAAACCAGCAAACTCGACAAAGCTGGCATTATATACAGAATAGACTGCCAGGACTGTAACCAACATTATGTCGGTGAAACTGAACGCCCCCTTCAGAAGAGACTAACAGAACACAAGAGGGACTCTTCTCCAGTAGGAGCTCACCTACACGCCGAAAAACATCAATTCAGTGCGGACAATGTCAACATCCTGGACAGAGAAAATAAGTGGTTCCAGCGAGGAGTCAAGGAGGCCATCTACATCGCAGCCACCAACCCCCCGCTCAACAGGGACCGGGGCCGTTACACCCTGCCCCCGGTGTACCATTCTCTGATTCGATCTCGTGAACTGGGTTCATCCCATGTTCGCGAGATCTGAGTAGAGATTCACGCAGACAGCATTAAAGCGCTGACGAAGATGGCGAGAACGCCATCGAAAGCTACGGAACTGTGAGTAGCGATTTTTTACACTGTTGGGAGACCTTGTTCTTCAAAATTGGTAGCATTAAGTACAATATCAATGCATTGGCGCACATAATCTAAGGAGATGCCCCTGGCGTTGACCCCCTCCGTCCTATTCATCGCACAGTGGACAGACCTGAATACAAACTTAAACATAACTAAGGGCACTAAAACATATATAAAAAAAACGGGCCTAAATTACCCAAAATTGCTTTCGCATATCTCATTTCCCTAGAGCCAAAAACGTACTCAATACATGTACCCACTTATCAATCCCAATAGAAAGTACGTAAGACTTTATCGAACACATACAGGTGAATGGACCAGAAAGACAGAAAATGATAGGAAGAAATGACAGAAAGCAAAGGAACAAAGCAGAAACAAAGAAAGTGACAGAAAAAAGGAAATCTCTGGCACAGAATTTCCAGAAGGTGGGGATACTATTTGTACAGAAAGAACCCCCAGCATCCCCACGGGGGATGATTAATGCATTAATAAGACGGGCAACACACAGGCTAGTTTTTATGTTGCCAGCTGGGATTAACCTCGAGACAAAGGAGACAGTGTCAGGGAAAAAAAAAAAAGAAAAAGACTCCGTTTGATGTAATATCTTACAGTAGATGATCTCAAAATATGGTTGTCATATTTCAGACATGGTCTTACCCCAGCATGTTACATCAAATGTCAAAACACTAGAGGTTGTGGATAGATAGAATATTTGAAATGGTATACTGCAAACCTTAATAGATTTCAATTTTCTGAGGCAATACATGTCCATGCGCGTTTTTTTTTCTCTCTCCAGCAGTAGAATTGAATTTTCAGTCCAGGAGACCTTGCTGTCGAAAGTCACACCGATTGCTGTTTCTGTCTCTCTATCATCACCATGTGCCCTGATGCATGATCGCCAAAGCCAGGGCACACGATGATGATGATGATGATGTCCCTCTATTCAACCATTTAACCATGATAATAATTTGAGGTGTAAAGAAATCATTCTCATAATCCGTTTAATGCTTAGGTTGTCTGAACAAGGTGAATAGCCCAGTGTTGAGTTACTTTGCCCGCAGAGAAGTTTGTTTTTTCAGAAGTGTGCCAGAGCAGCAGTTTTATCAAGAATAAACCAACTCTTCGTCACCATGAGAAAATAATCAAGATTTTCGTGCCACAGATATTGAGAGAACACTTACATCGTCCGCCGAACTTTTTTTCTTCTGTTTTTCATTTTTGTAAACACAAAGAACCATCACTCGTTGCGTACCAGTGAAAAGGGAAATAACTAAGTTAACGGTGATGTGCTTACACTTTGCGCTCGAAGGAAATGGAACGATTTATTGGCAACAAACATACAGTGGGATTCAGTGACGAGCGGGTTCATCAGCCCCCATTGCACTACGGCCTCTTCGAGAGCGAAAAGATTCAAAAGACACAATCAAGAGGTTAAAACCAATGAAAGTTATTTTCTCTTTCCAACAACGAGTTCTAAGTAGTCCATCACTCCAAGATATAAACCTTTCAATTTATTGTTCATAATCAGAAAAGTCATCGTCAGTAGTTCATCCGGTCAGATCAGACAAAAGTCATTGGTAAACTTGCATAACCCTTTGACTTCCACACCCTATTCACCAACAGCAAGAACTTAACCCTTTGACTCTCGCACTCTATCCATCAGCTTCCTGCAGGCAGAAGCTGGTGGATAGCGTGACGGAGTCAATGATTACGTTTTTGCTTTGCTAATATGGTTGAATATGTGTGATGCTGGAGGACAGGGTGGGGGAGTCAAAAGGGTTAATGGTTGAATATGCGTGAAGCTGGTGAACAAAATGCAGGAGTCAAAAGGGTTAATGGACAATATTCTCTGAAACTTTTGTGTTTCGCAGTGTACACAGTCAACAGAAAAGGTGAAAGTACAGTACCTTGTGGTTCACCAGTGTTTGTGTGCGAGACAGTCCATATACAGTTTGTTATCTCATAACATAGACTGTTAAAGAGATGATCTCACATCCTTAACACAGTGGTATAACTGACTGTTAGTTGCAACTGTTAGTTGCTAAAAGATGTGGTTGTGTTGTACTCAATGCAATTCATAAATCGAAAAACCATTAACGGCACACAAGCACCAGGTTTATCAAAGTGTTCATAAGTCTTATGAGTGTGTGTGTGTTGTGTGTGTGTGTGTGTGTGTGTGTGTGTGTGTGTGTGTGTGTGTGTGTGTGTGTGTGTGTGTGTGTGTGTGTGTGTTGTGTGTATGTGTGTGTGTGTGTGTGTGTGTGTATGTGTGTGTGTGTGTGTATGTGTTTGTGTGTGTGTGTGTGAAAGAGAGAGAGAGACAGACAGACAGACAGACAGACAGACAGAAAGTGAGTGAGAGAGAGAGAAAGAGAAAGAGAGAGGGAGAGAGAGACAGGGAGAGAGGGAGTGCCTGTGTGTGTATGTGTGTAGGTGTGTGTGCGTGCATGCGTGCGCGCATGCGTGTGTGTGTGTGTGTGTGTGTGTGTGTGTGTGTGTGTGCGTGTGTGTGTGTGTGTGTGTGTGTGTGTGTGTGTGTTCATTCGTTATTTCGTTTAACGCCTGTTCGCATATGTGCTTCAGTATGTGTGTGTGTGCGTGCGTGCATGAGTGCATGCTTGTGTGCGTGCGTGGGCGTGTTTGTGTGCGTGCATGCCCGCGTGTGTCTGTGTTTGTGTGAATTAGATGATGGCCGAAGCAGACTTGTTTGGTGGTGATGCATAGGAGAGTGTTTTGGTCAGATTTTGTTGTTGTTTTTATTTTGGTTTTGGGTTTTGTTCGAATTGTTGCTGTTTTTTTGTGATTTAAAAAAAAAATTCTTTTTTACTAGAAAACACCGACGCAGTCAGAGAGAAGGCAAAGGACAGTCAAAAACAAGGCACTAGAAACAGCCAGAAAGGGAGCCAGAACCAGAGACGGAATGACAGATGAGTAAAAGAAAATGTTGTGTCCTTCCCATTCACCTCTGAAACGATTTATTGGACATCCCCCAAAACTAGAACCATTTATTTATTCGTCATCCTGTGACAGTTTAAGAAGATTAATGGTAAATGTATGAGAGTAACTGAAATGTAATACACGACACCATATCTGGCAAATTTACACTTTCTCTCTCGAAACGGCGAAGATGATTGTAGGAATGGACAAAATCGAAACTTGAAAAATAAAATAGTCTCCCTTTGGCGACGATTTTCGAAAGGAGGGGGTTAAGCACAAATGAAGCTATACCCACTAAAAGCAAGATTATAGGAGAGTGAAGTGGTAGAGACAACAACGTTACTTATAATGATGACATACTCAATTCTTCTTCCTCGCTGTTTTACCCTTTACCCTCTCGAGCGCTGAACAGGGTAAGGTACCTCCCCTCCCCTCCATAAAACGTGGGTAAACTACAAGACGCTTTCTCATTATAGAAAGTGGGAGCTGTGCGTCGGTGCCAGGCACTCAGCAGAAACAGATGGACGAAAAACCTAACCCAAACAAAACAAAACCAACATTTTCCCCCATCCAATTTACTTTTAAAAGATTTGTGGGACAGGTCCAAGACTGGAACCATCGATTTGTTCCGTCTCCCAGTGAAGGGTAAAGAAGATTTATGAGAGGCGCGTAGGAGTAAAACTGTGAATTTGCATTCCTATTCCTGGAATGGCAAAGACGATTTCTGGGAAGAGACAGAATACAAATATGTAGTCTTCGTCTTAAATCGAGGACAGCAGGTTCGCAAAGGAATTTACACACACAATCCTCGATGGACTTTTATGTCCATGGCTATTTTTATTTTGCCACGCTGGCGGCTATATTATGGTTCTGCGAATATAATAATCATGATACAAACATGTCATGATAATAATGACGATGATACGATGATAACAACAACAACAATAATAGTAATAATGATAATGATAATATAAACAACAACAACACCACCAACAACAACTACAACAATAATAATAATAA
>JAPXFY010000896.1:32500-44817 GCA_030674185.1 Monoplex corrugatus
TATACATACATATATACTTACATATATACATCCATACATACATACATACATATATATATACATATATATATATATATATATACAGATGAATAGACAGATAGATAGATAGATAGATAGATAGATAGATAGATAGATAGATAGATAGATACTAGATAATACACAGAGAGATAGATAGGTAGGTAGATAGATAGATAGATAGATAGATAGATGGATAGATAGACAGATAGATATTAATTTGTGTGTGCATACGTGCGTGCGTGCGTGCGCGCGCGCGCGCGTGTGTGTATATACGTATGTGTGTGTGTATGAGAGAGAAAGAGAGAGAGAGAGAGAGAGAGAGAGAGAGAGAGAGAGAGAGGAGAAAGAGAGAGAGAGAGAGAGAGAGAGAGAGAGAGAGAGAGAGAGAGAGTATTGCACTGCATACGTGTAAATTAGAGTAAAATGATTGAATGCATGGCATATAGATATTTCTAAAGTAAAACGATTGAACTGCACGGTTTGTGAATATTTCTGAGGAGAAATTATTGCATTGCACAGTATGCTGATATTTTTAAAATTAAATTATTGTATTACATGGTATATGAGTATTTATGAAGTTAAATAATTTCACTGCACAACATATAAATATATCACTGAAGTGAAATAATTGCAATGTAAAGTAACTAGATGTCTATGAAGTGAAGTGATTGCATTGTATGGTAAATACATATTTCTGAAGAGTTATGATTGTACTGCACAGTATATGGATATATCTGAGGTGAAATAATTTCATTGCACGATATATGAATATTTCTGAACTGAAATGATCGCATTTGTTTCTGAAAAGAAATGGTTGCATTGCACATTATATCGGTATTTCTAAAGGGAAATGGTTGCATTCTATAGTATATGAATATTTCTGAAGTGATAAGATTGCATGCATGGTATGTAATATGTCTGAAGTGAACTGATTGCACAGCACAGAAAATAGATATTGCTGAAGTGAAATGAACGCATTCCACGCTATGCAGTATTTCTGAAGTGAACTGACAGCACTGCACAATTATATGAACATTTTTGAAGTGAAATAATTGCATTGCACACTACATAAATATTTCTGCAGTGAAATGATTGCATTATACAATGTATAGATATTGCTGCAGTGAAATGATTGCATTACACGGTGTATGGGTATTGCTGCAATGAAATGATTGCATTACACAGTGTATGGGTATTTCTGCAGTGAAATGATTGCATTACACAGAATAATAGATAGCTTGTGGTGTGAAGTGATTGCATTTCATAAGTGGATATTTCTTTTTTTTTCTGAACTTTTTGCTGGTTTGTACACAACGTAGTTTGTACGTGCATGTCTGTATGTCTATCTGTATGTTTGCTTTGAGTCTATCTGTACTCCTGGAAAAACACATGCTTGTATGTGTAACTGGAGAGAGAGAGAGAGAAAGAGAGAGAGAGAGAGAGGGAGAGAGAGAGAGAAAGAAAGAAAGAGAGAGAAGTGAGGATGGAGGGAGGGAGGGAAGGAAACAGGAACAGAGCAGCAGGCAGGCAGGAAGGCAGACAGACAGACAGAGAGACAAACAGACAGACAAGCAGGCACACAGACAGAAAAAAACAGATGGGCGAAAGAGAATTTTTCCCTCTTTATAATTCATCTCAGAAAGATTCATAGGAAAGACTGGCGAATAAAACCACAGATTTATTCCGTTGCCTAAACGACGGGTACAGAAGATTTATGGGAAACGTACGAGACTGGATCCGTGAATTTTACTTACCTCCCTTTCCGAAACGGCGAAAAGGATTGTGGCAAGGGACGGAACCCACATTTTGAAAGGTTGCCTCCCTTTTGGTCACCGGCGCTTTGCTGGGTTACAGACGACAGCAAATCCATGAATCTTTTTTTGTTATCTATTGATGGGGAAACGGGTGATGGTAGTGTTTGGACGTTCTTTGTTGGAAGAGGAATATTATTCCTGTTTGGTTTCCCAGCCTCAATCACCATTCCATGTTGATGCTATGCTATGGACTACTTTTTCTTTCAATGAACGTTTCTGACCAAGCTAGTTTTTACGCGTACTTTCAAAACATTTCCTGTTTTCAATCGTTGTCTGCAAACATGATACAAGCAGCCCGTGAAGTAATAAATAATTTAATCCTTTCTCTGCGTGAATTCATCGCTAGATAATTCAAGGTATGACAACATTTATTTATTTACATGTGAACTGATACCTATATGTGTTGTTTTTCTTGATGGGCAAGGTAAGAGCATGGAGGTAAGGAACTGGAACC
This sequence comes from Monoplex corrugatus, assembly GCA_030674185.1. Taxonomy (NCBI): domain Eukaryota; kingdom Metazoa; phylum Mollusca; class Gastropoda; order Littorinimorpha; family Ranellidae; genus Monoplex; species Monoplex corrugatus. The sequence continues at coordinate 34,787 of JAPXFY010000896.1, forward strand.
AGTCTGATAATAAGACAGAGCCAAAAGTAGTCAGGAATACAAAATGTACAAAATGTGTGTATACTCCCTCTTTCAATATCTGCGGGCTAACAGGTTCATTTGACAGAGCCATGGAGTCATGGTAAGATTTCTGTCAAGTTCGGTTTCACCCTCGTAATACAAATACTGGCCTTCTCATTGCTTATCTATATGCCCTAATCATGCTGGTACCAATGCTGAGTAGGCCAGCCACCCCCACCCCCACCCCCACACTCTCCCACTCCCTTCCTCTTCATCCCAAGACCTTCTCAGCAATTGCAGCTTTGGACAAGCTCAAGGAGTCCATCAAATAGATGCTGACAGATTTGGATGAGTGCATATGGCATTGCCCAACGCAGTGAATCCAGCGTCAAAAGAATCCCCCAAGCACCCAATTTCCTGGATGTATGTATGTTCAGGAGGCAACATCAGCGAAGCAGTAAACTCTGCCTACTCATGCGTATATGATGAACTGTGAAAGCTAAAAAAAACCGGTATAGTACATGCATATTACTCCCGAAGGCATTGATGTTAACATCAGCCGTACTGACGTACCTACTGCTCAGTATGCCATTAGCATGTAAGACAAAAAACAAAAGTAGTCATTCCTGTCTGTTCACAGCCAGCCACTGAAGATACATGTTTACACATAATCATTGCTTTACTAAAAAATGTGTTATATAAAAGGTAACATACGCATATAATAACTCTACACCTATACAGATGTTTGTCCATGTATGTATATGTGTGTGTATGTATGTATGTATGTATGTATGTATGTATGTATGTATGTATGTATGTATGTATGTATGTACGTACGTATGTATGTATGTATGTATGTATGTATGTATGTATGTATGTATGTATGTATATATGTATGTATGCATTTATCTGTTTATATGTCTGTCTGTTTTTCTCTCTGCCTGTCTGTCTGTCTGTCATCTATCTATCTATCTGTCAATTTATCTATTTATCTATCTATCTATCTATCTATCTATCTATCTGTCAATTTATCTACTATCTATCTATCTATATATCTATCTATCTTTCTATCTATCTATCTATCTATCTATCTATCTATCTATCTATCTATTTATGAGTAGTATTATGGTATATGCATATACATGTATAGATATGTGTGTGTGTGTGTGCATGTGTGTGTGTGTGTGTGTGTGTGTGTGTGTGTGTGTGTGTGTGTGTGTGTGTGTTTGAGGGAGAGAAGAGGGGAAAACGGGCAGAAAGATAGACAAACAGACAGACAGACAGACAGACAGATTGATACACAGACAGAGGAAACAGATGGGCGAAAGAGAATTCTTCCCTCTTTATGATTCACCTCAGGAAGATTCATAGGAAAGACTGGCGAATAAAACCACAGATTTATTCCGTTGCCTAAACGACGGGTACAGAAGATTTATGGGAAACGTACGAGACTGGATCCGTGAATTTTACTTACCTCCCTTTCCGAAACGGCGAAAAGGATTGTGGCAAGGGACGGAACCCACATTTTGAAAGGTTGCTTCCCTTTTGGTCACCGGCGCTTTGCTGGGTTGCAGACGACAGCAAATCCATGAATCTATTTTTTGTTATTTATTGAGAATGGGAAAGCGGGTGATAGTGGTGTTTGGACGTTCTTTGTTGGAAGCAGAATACTATTCCTGTTTGGTTTCCCAGCCTTAACCACCATTCCATGTTGGTGCTATGGATTATTAATTTGTTTAACTGAAAATTTCTGACCAAGCTACTTTATACGTTTACTTTCAAAGTATTTCCTATTTTCAGTCGGTGTCTGCAAACATGACACAGAAAGCCCGTGAAGTAATAGATAAACTAATCCTTTTTCTACGTGAATTCATCGCTAGATAATTCAAGGTATGACAACATTTATTTACGAGCATGTGAACTGGTATCTATATGTGTTGTTTTTTCTTGATGGGCAAGATAAAAGCATGGAGATAAGAAATTGGAACCAGTCTGGTAATAAGACAGAGCCAAAAGTAGTCAGGAGTACAAAGTGTACAAAATGTGTGCATTCTCTCTCTGTCAATATCTGCGGGCTAACTAGTTCATTTGACAGAGCCATGGAGTCATGGTATGATTTCTCTGGAGTTCAGTTTCACCCCTGTAATATAAATACTGTCCTTTTCATAGCTCATTTACATGCTCTATTCATTCTGCTATCAATGCTGAATAGCATAGTCCCTCTTCCCCCACACACTCTCTCACTCCCTCCCTCTTAATTCCAAGACCTTCTCAGCAATTGCAGCTTTGACAAGCTGAAAGAGTTCGTCAGATAGATGCTAGCACATTTTGATGAGTGCATATGGCATTACCCGAATGCATTGAATCCTGCTTAAAAGATATCCCCTAAACACCAATTTCCTGGATGTATGTATGTTGAGGAGGCAACACCAGCGAAGCAGTAAACTCTTTGCCTCCTCGTGCGTATATGATGAACCAACCACGAAAGCTGAAAAAAACAAAAACAAAAACAAACAAACAAACAAACAAAAAACAACATGGTGTATTATATTACTCCCCCTGAGGCTTTGATGTGAACATATGCTGTAATGACAGACTGACTGCCCATTATGCCACTGGCATGTAAGACAACAACGAAAATTAGCCATTCCTGTCTGCTCTCTGCCAGTCTCTGAAGATACATGTTTACACTAATCACAGCTTTACTGCAAAGGTGTTATGTAATGATAGATAACATACACACGAAATAATACACAAAATACTACTGCTGCTACTACTACCACCACCACCATTTGTATACATATATATACGTATAAATATATATATACAGACAGATGTATGTATACACACAAACGTCTCTCCTCTCTCTCTCTCTGTGTCTCTCTGTCTCTCCTCTCTCTCTCTTTCTCTCTCTTTCACTTAATCTCTCTCTCCCTCCCTACCCGCTCTCTCTTTCTCTGTCTTATTTTTCTTTCTGTGGAGGGGGGAACGAGGTTGGGAGGCGAGTACTTTTAGATAGTCTGATGTACATTTGTTAAGCATAACTATGCTTCTTAAAGAAAGCAAATCTAGTTCAGTTAATTTCACATGAAGAGTTATGTTGGAATGTGACATTTCATGGTCACAGAATATTCATAGACAGTTTGAAGTGAGCCTCATCATGTCTTTCTGAAGTTGTATGTAATCAATGTGGGCCATATGCCTAAAGGAAAATCAGAGTTGTGTTGTCAGTGCACTGTTTAAATTTTAACACTGAGTTTCTTTTTCTAGAATCTTTACAGTTTGATTGATATGAATCGTCACTTAAGTTCATTACCAATAATCTCTCGAAAAGCACATTAAATGCATGCTGAGATGTTTTAAAATCAACACGTACATTGACTATTGCAAGGAATATTATTTTCCTGACATTTTGGATAGGTTGGAAAAGGCAGGCTTTAAACTTTCAAGGTATTTGGTGCGATTTTGCCAGGCATGCACCACTCTAAATCATTGTATTTGATCGTATGTACTTGTTTTCCATCATCTTATAGCGTTTAGCTTGAAGTACTGAGAGAGATATCGGTAGCAAATATGTGACATTTTTGATACAAAGGATTTGATGATATCGTAGAAGGTCTTTTATGAATAAGCAAAACGGTAGAAGATTAATAAGAACATAACCTTGTGGTACACCAGATTTCACCGACCTTTCTTTTTTCAGAGTATTTACCGTGATCAAACATACCTTCCACATTGTTTTGGAGTTAGAACCGGGAGAATGCAATGGGAACGGGATATTAAAGTTATAAGCTAACATTTCTGGTTATTTTCCACACTTAATGCTTTTCAAGATCAAAAAAAAAAAAAAGACGACTCCAACAATATCAAGGTAGTTAACAACAAAAAAATGTAACTGACTTGTAAACGTTGTTAAAGAATTTTGGCGTGAGGATGAAGGACTAAATCTTGTTTGTAATGAGTGCAGCAGATCGCGGTTGTGAAAGTGCTTTAAGACATGTTTATGAAGGTGTGTTTATTGGGTTTTGATAAGCCAGCAGTAATGACTCGGTGATTATTAGGCAGACAGAAAGGCAGACATGAAATTTTCTGATCTGAATCATTTTTTTTCTTAAACACACAGAATACAACTTTTCTGCTTAAACACACAGAATACAGCTCTTTCTGGTAATAGACACTTTGCCCGCCTAATGACTTCCTCCTGTCTGTGAGCGTTTTTTGAGAAAACTTGGCAAAAATAAGTTCAGACTGTTCAAAGGTAAAAAAAATAGTTAATTAACCCTAAGGCCGTTGATCCAGTTGCCGTGTTGTAACGGTCAACACATCATGCTATCGACTTGAAAGTCATAGATTCGAATCTATTGCATCACACCTATAATTGTCATTATGGGATGTTTCAGCCTGAACCGTCTCCTTTCCAGAATTGAGTGTATCTTGGGTTCTTTGTGAAGACTGCAATTTATACAGTCGAGTCTCATTTTATTCATTGATGCATCACTGAGGGTGCTGCTTATTTCTTTCCACCAACACCGCAGGTGTCTGTAATTCTCGGGCCTGATTGACACCAGGATGTCTTATGACGCTAAGCGTTAGAGCACTGCCCTGTCACGCCGTTTCAAGTCCTACGTGGTACTCCGTCGCATCATAATTGTCATACCCCTATCGTCATCGTTATTGTCAGCATACCAGTAGGACTTAACTCTACTATCCTTGACTAACAAAGTGTTTTGAACTTTAGAGTTTGAAGCATTGTGAAAAAAAAAAAATGTTGCAGATTATGTAGCCGTATATGTGGCATAGCAAATGAGAAGAAAAAAAAAAGACACACAAAAAAAGCTCACTCCAAACCAGTTAAGAGAGTGAAGTGATAGAGACCTCACTACCCCGAAGTCAGCTTCTTTAAGATGACGGGGGGAGGGGGGGGGAGGAGCGTATTTCCTATTCCTCACAGCTTTGTCCCGCTCTCCCCTTCCCCCCTGAAAGGGTCAGGTACTTAATCACCAAGACATGAGGTGGAGGACATATAGACGACGTTCCTTCACCAAAACCGTTTTGTCCTCTCTGCATTGGAACTTGGTTGTACCTAAAAAAAAAATAGCGTAGGATAATTCAACATTTATAGGCCATTTTATGAGGAAAGGGGAATTGGAGCACCTGGTCACAACAGGAAATTGGAGAGAAAGAGAGCACCAGGTAGACCCAGGGAGAAAATATTGGACGGACTTGCAGAGTTGCTGAGGGCAGAGAGAGTGGAGGAGGTGCTTGCGGCAACAAGGGCTAGAAACAGATAGAAGACCATGATCGCCAACGCCATGAGGCGAGGCACTTGATGATGATGATGATTGTGATGATGATGATGGTGATGATGATGATGATGATGATGATGATGATGATGATGATGATGATGATGAATTCAATGTACAAAGCACAAACGGCCCATGTTAGATTCATGCCTGTTGCACTTTACAGAAATAGAACATCACTAAATTTTCAGACGAGTAAATACAGACACTGACAAGAATTGAAATGAAAGTAGATATCAGGAAGCACAGTAACATAAGTAGTAAGAACTCTAGTATGCAGAAAAACAGAAGAGCAAAATGATATATAAATGGAAGTATCTACAGACACGTAGAGAATGCACGTGCGCGCACACACACACGCACACACACACACACACAACACACACACACACACACACACACACACACACACACACATACACACACACACACACACGTACAAAACACAGTGAAAGAGAAAGAGAGTCGGCACACACACACACATTTAACACACACACACACAGACACACAGACACACACAGACACACGCACACACACACACACAAACACACACAGACACACACACAGCACACACATACACAAACGCACACACACACACACACACACACACACCACCACCACACCACACACACACACGCACACACACACACACACACACACACACACACACACACACACACACACACACACACACACTAACACACACATACACACACACACACACACACACACACACACACACACAACACACACACACACACACACACACACACACACACACACACACACACACACACAACACACGCTGTTCTCACCAACCCAACACAATTCCACCCTCCAAACTCCCTCCCAATTTACACACGTCCAGTGCTAGACTGACAGCAGCACGACTACCTTAACCAAGCGAACAGAAAGCATAGTCACAGTCGCCACGAGACGGGTGGAAAATATAGCATGGTTAGTTAGCGAAGCCGGACCATCTGGTTTATCTACTCTTTTTAAGCTAGACTGCACGAGGTGGCGAACCGTTAAGCTTGTTACTCTGTGGACGTCGACTTTTTCCAAGATATAACACATATGGGGGCAGATGGGATATTTTACAGTAAGAGATTTCAAGATCCACCAAGCTGCAGTGAGAGGGGGGGGGGGGGGGGAGGGGGCTTTACAGTAAGATATTTCAAGCCTCTAAAACAAAAGTATCCACCTTCATTGCATCTGCAAAAACAAGCTATTTCCAAACCAAATTCCTGAATGCCTCTTCTTCAAGAGAACTCTTTACAACCATGAATCATCTCCTTAGCACACGAAAAGATTTACCTCTCCCAACAAAACACACAAATGAAGAACTCCCATCTGTATTCTCCAAGTATTTCACCACCAAAATACAAACTCTTCGTGACAGGCTTGACAGGACACCCTGTCAACCATGCCCACCTGACCCTTCCTTCTTTGGCACACCTCTTACTACTTTTACCCCAGTCTCACAAGAAGAAATTCTCAACACAATCAGATCCATGTCGTTCAAAACCTGCGAACTGGATCCTCTTCCAGGTTCTCTCTACTCTAACTGTCTCCCTACTCTCCTCCCATTCATCACTGACATCATCAACACTTCTTCAAACTGGAACTGTCCCAGATTCTTTCAAGTCTGCTATTGTTCACCCTTTCCTCAAGAAATACAATTTAGACCCAAATGAACTGAAAAATTACCGGCCTATCTCTAATCTCTCTTTCTTGTCAAAACTCATCGAAAAAGTTGTCCTCAACCAGCTGAACTCTCACCTGTCTGCCAACAATCTTCTCAATCCTTTCCAGTCAGCCTACCGCCAGTGCCATAGCACTGAAACTGCCTTGCTACACATTCTCAACAATCTCCTCCTTGCAACTGATACTGGCAAAGTCTCTCTCCTCACACTCCTTGATCTGTCTGCAGCCTTTGATACCATTGATCATGGTATTCTCCTTTCTAGACTTCATCATACTTTTGGCATCTCTGACATTGCTCTCTCCTGGTTCACTTCATATCTGTCAAACAGAAAACAAACTGTTCTCATTAATGGCACTTACTCTCAACCTGCATGCCTGATCTGTGGTGTTCCACAAGGATCTGTCCTTGGCCCTGTTCTTTTCACTCTTTACAACTCCCACTCTATAAAACACCACTTCTATGCTGATGACACCCAACTTCTAGACAGTGACACACCAGACAATATACAGCGCCTCTTGACTCGCACCACTGAGTGTTACTCGGACATTAAGAACTGGATGACGTTCAACAAACTTCAGCTTAATGACGACAAGACAGAAGCTATCCTCATTGGCACCCGTCAGAAACTTTCTCAGCTGCCTCCTCTTTCTCTCCCATTATGTAACACATGAGTCCCAGTTTCTGATTCAGCTAAAAACCTTGGCGTCTGCATTGACTCTACCCTCTCCATGAACAACTTTGTTTCTCAAACTGCCAGATCTTGCTATCACTTCCATCGTATAAGCCTGATCAGGAAGTATCTCTCTGTCGAAACAACTGCAAAACTCGTTCTCTCCTTCATAATGTCTCGCATTGCTATTGCAATTCACTCCTGTCTGATCTTCCTGCCTCCACCATTCAAAACAATGCTGCACGCCTTGTACTCAAAAAGAAAAAAGCTGACCACATATCTCCTCTCCTGGCACAACTTCACTGGCTCCCTGTATCAAAGCGCATACAGTACAAACTAGACACCATGTGCTACAAAAGCCTCAATAACGCAGCCCCCGATTACCTGTCAAGCCTACTTGAGATCTATGTTCCCTCACGTACCCTCCGCTCTGCCTCCGATCCTCTGACTTTTCGCTTTCCACGCACTAAGCTCAATACCTATGGTCCACGAGCCTTCTCTGTTTCTGGTCCACTTTCCTGGAACAAACTTCCTCTCTCTGTCCGTCAGCAACCTACTTTTGTCTCCTTCAAGTCCGCTCTCAAAACTCACCTTTTCTCCTCTGCATAAAATCCTGAACTCACTCATCCCCCTCCTGTAGCCTGTCTCCACACGGAGGGGAATCACATTGTAATATATATTTGTATATAATATGCTCTCTATAATTTTCCATTGCTTTTATTCTTTTTCCCCATTTATAGCCATGTGTGAGTGTGTGTGTGCGTGTGTGTGCGCGCGTGCGTAAGTGTATGTTCAGCGCTTAGATTTGATTTTTATCGAGATTTTGCGCTATATAAATATATATAATTATTATTATTATTATTAAGATCTAACAAGCTGCAGTGAGTGGGGGGGGGGGGACTTTACAGTAAGAGATCTCAAGATCTAACAAGCTGCATAGGGTAGGGGAAGGATACTTTACAAGAAGATGATTCAAGATCCAACAAGCTGCAGAGGAGGGGGAGGGATACTTTACAGGAAGAGTTTACACACATGGGGGCAAGGTGTGTGTGTGGATACTTTACAGGAAGAGTTTACACACATGGAGGCAGGGTGTGTGTGGATACTTTACAGGAAGAGTTTATACATACATGTATGTGGACAGGGTGTGTGCGTGGATACTTTACAGGAAGAGTTTATACATACATGTATGTGGACAGGGTGTGTGTGTGGATACTTTACAGGAAGAGTTTATACATACATGTATGTGGACAGGGTGTGTGCGTGGATACTTTACAGGAAGAGTTTACACATATGTGGACAGGGTGTGTGTGGATACTTTACAGGAAGAGATTCCAAGATCCAACAAGAAACTTTGTACTCAAATGCGCGTAGTAGTTCAGTGGGTAATCGTCAGACTTTCAGTTGACAGAACCTGGGTTCCATCCGACAAGACAACTCCGTCTGTAGTGATAAAAGGTGGTGTTACCGTCGATCTTCTCAAGGCAACATGTGTACAGACTTGTCAGTGCCTAAATCCCCTTTGCGTGAGTATGCACATGGAGAATATCCAGTCATGCACTTTAAGAATCGCGTTAAGTCTCGTCAGTGGCTGGCTTATGGTTATATGCACTTTAAGAATCGTGTGGTTTCTTAGAAGAATGTTGAGAGTTCCCTTCTCTAAAATCTAGACAGATAAATGGACAGGTAGATGTAGATAGATAGATAGATAGCTAATAAGAACTTTGCCAGCACGTAGACTTTTACAGAAGCTCAGGGTGGAGCGCACACAAAACTGTGCCCTTCTTGAACACACATCAAATAAAAGCTTTGACCCTGCTATCACAGCTGACCATGTTGGAAGCGGACAGATAGAATGACGGGAGTAAAAGGGTTAAGTGGTTTTGCTCTGCTATCATGGCTGAACATGCACAAAATGCTGACAGACAAGGAGAAGCAGTCGAAGGGTGAATGGTTCTTCACTCGTCATGGTAATCTGGTTGCAATTCACAGAGAGGGGTCAGGGCACCCCCAGATTGCCGCCCATGCTGTACAGATTAATGTCTTGGGAGAGGGCAGGCTGGGTGCAGGCTAGCAGAGAGTTTGGCATTTGGAGTTTGACCAAGGGGGACTTTCCGCATTCGCACAATGTTATTTGCGCTCCAACCCTATCTCCCAATAACTACCTGGCACATTCTTTGAAAACTTGAGCAAAACGGGAAAAAGATAGCAAAGTCTTGGGAAAAGAGAAATTGGTGGGTTTTGGGGAAAAAGGCGCAGGGAAAATTTTAACCCAATAATACCATAAAAGACCAAAAGACACCATAATAACCAAATGACACCATAATAGACCAAAGGGCAAACCCTAATA
>JAPXFY010000897.1:0-2500 GCA_030674185.1 Monoplex corrugatus
GGAGGAGAATCTAATCATGTACTGCTGACAGAATGTTATCAACATAGTATACTATATACAAGTTGGCCTTATTGTTTATTATGTCGATTGATTTATACAAGTCAGTGCAAGCTAGGTGTGTCAAATGGCTGATGTAAGGTGTCTAGTGTGTTGGCTAGTGACTGTGTGCTTGTCACTGCTCACTTTCAGGAAACACTGTTGGCTAGCACTGTTGCATCAGCTATGCAAGAAGGGGAGCATAATGCGTTTCCATCTGTCGGTGTGTAGCCTCTCTATCAGCAAGCCCTACGTAGTGCCTCCTCATGGCGACATGCAGTAACTGAGCAACTCATGAACTCAGGCTAAAACTCAAGGGACTCGGAGGAGGTCTTGTCCCCAGACGTGTGACACACAGGCCCTTCGGCGTGTGGACATGCCCTGTTGCCCACAAACCAGATCCATAGCTATGGGTAAATAGCACCACTGCTTTGTGGGTGTCTCGGGGTGAAGCCAAGCATAAGGGAGTGAACCCTAACAGAAAATACATCATTGCCTTCTGGTTATCTTGGGAGAGACTAAGGCTAAGGGAGTAAACCCTGACAGAAATTCACCCCTACTGCCTTGTGGGTAGTTGTGCAGACGACAAAGGTTTGCGGAGAGTCCATACAAAAATCCATGGAAGGCGACGGGAAACCACCATCGTATACTCCCAAGATTGTCATGGCCAACCAAAATACGAAAAAGGAGGATAACGACGTAAACAGAGCCTCCTGTCGAACACCTTCATCTTGTAGTGACCGTGACACCAGGCCGTCTGCAAGTTACTGTCATCAAATTAAAGAATATAAACATTGCAACGTGGAATGTAGAGACAAGAAGATAAAAAGCGCTTTACCAACAAATACCTATCACTTAACATCAAGAAGAGAGTGCTTGAGTGTTATATAGAACCGATACTATTGTACGGTTGTGAGGCGTGGACAGTCAGCACCCTAAGTCAGAACAAAATTGAGGCAACTGAAATGTGGTTTCTAAGAAGAATGTTGACAATTCCATGGACAGCAAAGAAAACAAACGAGACAGTCTTAAAAGAGACAGAAACAAGAAGATCAATAATAAAGAAGATTAGGAAAAGCAACATTTACAGGACATTTTATGAGTAAAGAGAAATTAGAGCACATGGTCACAGCAGGAAAGTTTGAGAGAAAGAGAACACCAGGTAGACCCAGGGACAAATACTGGACGGACTTGCAGGGTAGCAAGATGTACATGAACTTGCAGCAACAAGTGATAGATTCGTATGGAAGGGTCATGTTCTCCAACGCCACATGGCAGGGCACTTGATGATGATGACGAAAAGCTAAAGACCTGATATTGCTCTGTCATACAGTAGGGCTGTATAAATTGTTACTAGCCTCTGGAAGCAGTTGAGGGCCTAATTGTACTCTGCTTATACATTGTGATTATGTTAAGTTATATGTGATTTTGTTTATGGTTGTATACGAAATTGTCGTACTTTATTAAAATACATGTTTATTAATAACCAGTAACGACAATATGTAAAGTAGGAGCTTGAACAAAGTTAACGCTTATGGATTATTCTGAACAACAAATCATAAGGCAGTGATGGTCATTTCTCATGTTGATTATCCAAGGACTGACTGTTGATCAGTGTGATTTGTTGAACTGGACGATGAAAATGAAGTAAGATTGATTACAAATTCTTGAAATCTTAAACATTATCGTTTTGGATCAAAATGTACTTGAGTAGTTAATTTTTGTTGTTGTGTACTTGTGTGTGTATGTGAGTGTTTGTGTGTATTTGTGTGCGTTTGATTTATATACATATATACATATATGCATACATATATATATATATATATATATATATATACGAAGACAGACAGACAGACAGACAGACTGACTGAAAGAGTGAGACAGGGGAGAGAGACAGACAGACAGGAAGAGTGAGAGAGGGGTAGACAGAGATACAGAGTTAGACACAGCTAGAGAGAGAGAGATAGAGAGAGAGATAGATAGATAGATAGAGAGAGAGAGAGAGAGAGAGAGAGAGAGAGAGAGAGGGAGAGATCGAGACACACACACACACACAGACAGCGAGAGAAAGACAGAGACAGAAACAGAAAGACACAGAGAGAGAGACAGAGAGACAGAGAGAAAAAGATGGAGACAGAGACAGAAAGACATAGAGAGAGAGAGACAGAGAGACAGAGAGAAAAAGATGGAGACAGAAAAAGATGGAGAGAGAGAGAGAGAGAGAGAGACAGTGAAAGAGAGAGAGACAGAGAGAGAAAGATGGAGAGAGAAGAAGATGGAGAGAGAGGGAGACAGTGTGAGAGAGTGAGAGAGACAGACAGATAGGCAGACAGACAGACAGACAGACAGACAGACACAGTCATCCATTGAATATTGGTCTTCTTGGCAGGAGGAGTATTTCATTAAGATATAGTGCCACTTAGCCTTTTGTGTTCTTTTTTCCTTGAAGAATTAATTTGTTTTA
>JAPXFY010000897.1:12500-27500 GCA_030674185.1 Monoplex corrugatus
CAGCTAGTATTTTGAGAAAACAACGTGATGGCAATCGTGTACCCAGGCTGGGGACATGGGAGTATATGGAAGACCAGCTGATGTGCATGAGTCAGGTCATCATTCTCCAATGTCGAAGTGTAAGGAAAAGCCAGCAAACAGTACAGCTGGGTTTGCCACAACGATGCATGAGTCAGGTCTTCATTCTCCAATGTCGATGTGTAAGGGAAAGCCAGCAAACAGTACAGCTGGGTTTGCCAGAACGATGCATGAGTCAGGTCTTCATTCTCCAATGTCGAAGTGTAAGGGAAAGCCAGCAAACAGTACAGCTGGGTTTGCCACAACGATGCATGAGTCAGGTCTTCATTCTCCAATGTCGAAGTGTAAGGGAAAGCCAGCAAACAGTACAGCTGGGTTTGCCACAACGATGCATGAGTCAGGTCTTCATTCTCCAATGTCGAAGTGTAAGGAAAAGCCAGCAAACAGTACAGCTGGGTTTGTCAGAACGATGCATGAGTCAGGTCTTCATTCTCCAATGTCGAAGTGTAAGGGAAAGCCAGCAAACAGTACAGCTGGGTTTGCCAGAACGATGCATGAGTCAGGTCTTCATTCTCCAATGTCGAAGTGTAAGGGAAAGCCAGCAAACAGTACAGCTGGGTTTGCCACAACGATGCATGAGTCAGGTCTTCATTCTCCAATGTCGAAGTGTAAGGGAAAGCCAGCAAACAGTACAGCTGGGTTTGCCACAACGATGCATGAGTCAGGTCTTCATTCTCCAATGTCGAAGTGTAAGGGAAAGCCAGCAAACAGTACAGCTGGGTTTGTCAGAACGATGCATGAGTCAGGTCTTCATTCTCCAATGTCGAAGTGTAAGGGAAAGCCAGCAAACAGTACAGCTGGGTTTGCCACAACGATGCATGAGTCAGGTCTTCATTCTCCAATGTCGAAGTGTAAGGAAAAGCCAGCAAACAGTACAGCTGGGTTTGCCACAACGATGCATGAGTCAGGTCTTCATTCTCCAATGTCGAAGTGTAAGGGAAAGCCAGCAAACAGTACAGCTGGGTTTGCCACAACGATGCATGAGTCAGGTCTTCATTCTCCAATGTCGAAGTGTAAGGGAAAGCCAGCAAACAGTACAGCTGGGTTTGCCACAACGATGCATGAGTCAGGTCTTCATTCTCCAATGTCGAAGTGTAAGGGAAAGCCAGCAAACAGTACAGCTGGGTTTGCCACAACGATGCATGAGTCAGGTCTTCATTCTCCAATGTCGAAGTGTAAGGGAAAGCCAGCAAACAGTACAGCTGGGTTTGCCACAACGATGCATGAGTCAGGTCTTCATTCTCCAATGTCGAAGTGTAAGGGAAAGCCAGCAAACAGTACAGCTGGGTTTGCCACAACGATGCATGAGTCAGGTCTTCATTCTCCAATGTCGAAGTGTAAGGGAAAGCCAGCAAACAGTACAGCTGGGTTTGCCACAACGATGCATGAGTCAGGTCTTCATTCTCCAATGTCGAAGTGTAAGGGAAAGCCAGCAAACAGTACAGCTGGGTTTGCCACAACGATGCATGAGTCAGGTCTTCATTCTCCAATGTCGAAGTGTAAGGGAAAGCCAGCAAACAGTACAGCTGGGTTTGCCACAACGATGCATGAGAAAAAGCAGGAACCAGAAATGAAAAACACACCAAAAAAAAAAAAAAAAAAAAAAATCAGAACGCATATCTAATACAACCAGACAAGACAAATTTTCGGCCAACTGGTCTTTGTCAAGCATAAGATAACAAACAAGCAAACACCAGATAAAAATCAGGAGAAAAGACTAAAACTTCCCTACTGCTTCCTCCAGTGTGAGAAAGGACTAAACGGAACTAAAAAAAAGCCAGCTTAGTCTTTTCTCACACTGAACAAAGCATCCTAATTTTTGTAATTGGTGTTTGCTTGTTTGTGATCTTACGCGTGACAAAGGCCAGTTGGCCGAAAATGTGCGCCAGTTTTGTCTGGTTGCATTAAATACGCGTTCTGATTCTGTTTTCATGTTTTCTTCCTGGTTTCTGTTTGCTTGAACGCTTGTTTAAGATGAGAAAAAGAAGCGAATGGTCTTATTAGTGGTTCCATCTGTATTGTAAACTAGGCTATAGTGTATACATCTTCCAGACTGGATGCGAACTACAACTTGCTGCTGTTTCCAGATCTATATTTACGAAACATGTATTGATCTGTTTAACAATGTCTTTCACAGGTCATGGTGCACTACTAAGGAGAAGCCGGTGCTGGAACTAGTTTATGCAAACACATTTCTCTCACAGATCTTTTATAATTATGCACGCACGTACATGAGGACAGATACACACACAGACACATTCACACGCGCCCACGTGCACACACACACACACACATACACAAACACACACACACACACACACACACACACACACACACACACACACACACACACACAACAACATGACAAAGCAGACATGAGAAGAAGGAGAGAGAGAGAGTGAGAGAGAGGAGGCAGAGAGAGAAAAAGAGAGAGGGGGTGAGTGGGAGAACATTGTGTTAATTTATTTTGTTCACATGCCTCTCTGTCTATTTGTCCTTCTCTTTGTCTGTCACGTCTTCTTGCATTCAGCATTCAAATGTGTGTGTGTGTGTGTGTGTGTGTGTGTGTGTGTGTGTGTGTGTGTGTGTGTGTGTGTGTGTGTGTTGTGTGTGTGTGTCTTTATGTGTGTGTGTGTGTGTGTGTGTGTGTGTGTGTGTGTGTGTGTGTGTGTGTGTGTGTGTGTTAGTCATACCACAGTACAACTGAAAACTAATATTATACTTTTATGTCAGTACTATCTTCAGAGTCAGAGACAATAAATCATAGATATTGCCAGAGCATTGATGACATGAAATGTTTCAAATTGAAAAACATACTTATCTTGATTTATGGCCCTTGCTTACAAATGTGACACACACACACAGTAAAAACAATGCAATAAATTATCACCTGTAATCACGGGTCTGTGTGTTTATAAAGGTAAACGTGAATGCCAGTACAGGAAGACTGGAATGTGTGGAAGACAACTGTGAACAGGTTACTGTAACCAGAACTCATAGGATGATGGTCTGATTGCCGCACTGTTTCTCCTTTCTCTTCTTCTTCTATTGATGATGATGATGATGATGATGATGATGATGATGATGATGATGATGATGATGATGATGATGATGATGGACATTATTATATTCTTTTTATTTTTCTCCTTCTTCTTTTTTAACTTGTATACACATACATTACATAAAAAACGGTAACCTGTTTTGGTGATCGTCACTGGTGAGCGAAATGTACAGTGTTGAACTAACGATTAGTTTGTCTAGTAAGTTCCAATAGCATATCCTTCTTCATGAAGTAAATTAACATAATAAAACATGGCCTGAATCAAGACCTATGCACGCACGTAGGCACATCTGCATGCATGTGCATATCATTCTATATATCTGTGAAGACTGGAGTTATTTCTTCGTCAGAGATTTCTGGAGGTTTCCTGAGTAGGTCTTGGAAGTGTTGTTGCCACAGTTTTACTCGCTCTTCTTGGCTAGATCTTTTAGCTTAGCTCTGTTATAGCTTTTTCTACTACTAATTTTGTTCACGGTTTTCCAGGCAACAGCAGACTTTTTGTTGCTGACAGCATTTGTGGTCTGGTCGATCTTGCTTTGTAGGTAGTTCGTTTGCTCTGCTTCATATGCCTCTATGAGAGTAGCACGAGCATTATTGAAGTAAAAGATGTTCTCAGGGGATGGTTGAGAGTCTTTTAGTTGTGCAGCTTCTTGTAGTTTGCTTGCGTTTTTGACACAAATTTTAAGAAGTTCATCCGCATCGCTCGTCGCGCTTCCTGCAACGATGTCTCAGGCTGCAGTCGAAAAATTAGCTACTGAGACCAAAATAATCAAAATACCAAAAACTCGAAACTTCAATACAAGACTGATGAAGGGAAAGAAAGACATCTTCATAGCTACTCTCAATGCCTGTACACTTCAGAAGGAGGGACAGATACCTGAAGTAATTGCGTCAGCAGAATCTACAAACCAAAACATCATTGCCTGCAAGAACATAGATTCATACATGAAGACATTGCAACAAAAGAACACGATTTCGGAAATTGGAAGCTGATGACATGTTTAGCCTGGAAAAACAGCGTGAATGTGCAACTGTCCAAATTGGAATGCTTTTCAGCCAGTAGGCCTACAATGCACGCAGCAATGTCGAATTGATATCTCCAAGAATTATGATAGCTACTTTCAACGGAAATCCTCGAACCTGATAGCCTCCTGTTACAATCCCACTGATGTAAGTAATGAAGTGGAAGTCGAAAGATTTTATCAGGACTTAACATCAGTCACCAGACAAGTCCTGAAGCACAACATCCTCATTATTAGTGGCGACTTCAATGCACAACTTGGAAACCTTGATGGCTTCAAAAATGCATATCACTTTCAGACTAACAGAAACGGCTCTATGCTAAAAGACTATCTCAATGAAAACAGTCTCTAATGCCTCAACAGTCTATACCACATAAGACCAGGTCAGCTATGGACACACAAATCTCCAAATGGGAGCAAAGCACAACTCGACTATATTATCATCAATAAGAAATGGGAAAAATAATGCAAAGAATTGCAGAGCATTCAACTCGTTTGTCAGTGTTTCATCAGACCACTGCATCGTTTCTGCTCGACTTCAATTGAGCCTTCGAGCAAATAAAAAGAAATCTTGCAACACTACTCCATATGACTGGTCAAATCTAAATGACAGCCCTGAAATTCGTAACATCTTCATTATAAGGGTGAGAAATAGATTTGCTGCCCTACAAAATACAGCCTCAGCAAACATGACATACAACCACTTTGAAATGGCTTGTAAAGAAACAGCTGCAGACAATATCCCGCTGAAACCCAAAGTAAAAAAAACAAAAAAACTCCCTGGGTGAATGAGGAAATCTGACAAACAGACAGACTCCATTAATAATGGGTCTGACGCGTATAATTGAAGAGTTTGATAAGAAGCTTGATGGCACATACACACGAATGCTGCGTGCAGCCCTGAAGAAATCCTGGAAAAAACATCCAACTAACAAAGAGTTATATAGTAAGATCCCACCAATCAGAAAATCAATACGTCAACAAAGACTGCGCTTCGTGGGGCACTGATGGCGGAGCAAAGAAGAACTGGTGGGAGATGTTCTACTATGGAGACCCAGTCACGGCAAACAAAGACCAGGACGTCCAAAGAAGACCTTATCGACCAACTGATCGATGATACGGGCTGTCAGTATGATGAACTACCTACTGCAATATCTGACAGAGAAGGACGGAAGAAACGTGTCATGGATAGCCGAGCAAGCTCGACATGATCGATTGATTGTCTGTTTGTCTGTTTTTCTTTTTCTCCTGTCTTGTTCTGTCAACTAGTTCCGGGCTGTTATCTGTGTCACTAGTGGAAGAGGTAGAATGTTGTTTTCTCTTACCTTTTTCACTGGCAATGAAGTATTTCAGAATGCTGCTCGGATCATCCAGGATTATGTTCATTTTCCACAGATTATAATAATGTTTATGGTATTTATATTGTACGATCAAACACTGTCACAGGGAATCATATCCACAAGAATTGTCTGCCATCGTGTCAAACACAAAACACTGCGACTTCACAACAAGCAAACATCACAATGCACATCTCGCTCGCACACAGACGAACAGAGTACAGCACGATTCACTTCATTCCAGGTGTTACATGTGCTACACATAATAAAGTCTAACACAAGATGTTAACACACAGAAGTGAATCATATATTCAGCCTGTCAAACGTGTTGCATTATACCAAAAAAGTTTAAGAATATATGCACAGAATCGTCGTTACAAGACTACCACACTTGTACCACTATCAATCAGAACCACACGCTACTTTTCTAATGGTAATAACCAGAACCAGGAATGAATCTAACAGTACGTGCTCATACGATTTGTCCTTCTTCTTCTTCTTCTTCTTCTTCTTCATCACCATCATCATCATCATCATCTTCTTCTTCTTCGTCTTCTTCTTCTTTTCATTCTTTTTTCTTCTTCTTCTTCTTTCTCTTCTTCTTCTTCTTCTTCTTCTTCTTCTTCTTCTTCTTCTTTTCTTCTTTATTCTTCTTTTTTCTTCTTCTTCTTCTTCTCCTCCTTCTTCTTCATCATCATCATCTTCTTCTTCTTTTTCTTCCTCCTCCTCCTCCTCATCTTCGTTTTCTTCTTCCCATGATTATGATAATTATTTTCATTATCATTATTATTGTTGCTCTGATATGGAGTTGTACAAGTAAAAAAACACAGGTGGATAGAGGGGGGGGGGGGGGGAGAATCTAATCATGTACTGCTGACAGAATGTTATCAACATAGTATACTATATACAAGTTGGCCTTATTGTTTATTATGTCGATTGATTTATACAAGTCAGTGCAAGCTAGGTGTGTCAAATGGCTGATGTAAGGTGTCTAGTGTGTTGGCTAGTGACTGTGTGCTTGTCACTGCTCACTTTCAGGAAACACTGTTGGCTAGCACTGCTGCATCAGCTATGCAAGAAGGGGAGCATAATGCGTTTCCATCTGTCAGTATGTAGCCTCTCTATCAGCAAGCCCTACGTAGTGCCTCCTCATGGGACATGCAGTAACTGAGCAACTCATGAACTCAGGCTAAAACTCAAGGGACTCGGAGGAGGTCTGGCCCCCAGACGTGTGACACACAGGCCCTTCGGCGTGTGGACATGCCCTGTTGCCCACAAACCAGATCCATAGCTATGGATAAATAGCACCACTGCTTTGTGGGTGTCTCGGGGTGAAGCCAAGCATAAGGGAGTGAACCCTAACAGAAAATACATCATTGCCTTCT
Source organism: Monoplex corrugatus (assembly GCA_030674185.1). Taxonomy (NCBI): domain Eukaryota; kingdom Metazoa; phylum Mollusca; class Gastropoda; order Littorinimorpha; family Ranellidae; genus Monoplex; species Monoplex corrugatus. Next base: position 19,384 of record JAPXFY010000897.1, read on the forward strand.
GGTTATCTTGGGAGAGACTAAGGCTAAGGGAGTAAACCCTGACAGAAATTCACCCCTACTGCCTTGTGGGTAGTTGTGCAGACGACAAAGGTTTGCGGAGAGTCCATACAAAAATCCATGGAAGGCGACGGGAAACCACCATCGTATACTCCCAAGATTGTCATGGCCAACCAAAATACGAAAAAGGAGGATAACGACGTAAACAGAGCCTCCTGTCGAACACCTTCATCTTGTAGTGACCGTGACACCAGGCCGTCTGCAAGTTACTGTCATCAAATTAAAGAATATAAACATTGCAACGTGGAATGTAGAGACAAGAAGATAAAAAGCGCTTTACCAACAAATACCTATCACTTAACATCAAGAAGAGAGTGCTTGAGTGTTATATAGAACCGATACTATTGTACGGTTGTGAGGCGTGGACAGTCAGCACCCTAAGTCAGAACAAAATTGAGGCAACTGAAATGTGGTTTCTAAGAAGAATGTTGACAATTCCATGGACAGCAAAGAAAACAAACGAGACAGTCTTAAAAGAGACAGAAACAAGAAGATCAATAATAAAGAAGATTAGGAAAAGCAACATTTACAGGACATTTTATGAGTAAAGAGAAATTAGAGTACATGGTCACAGCAGGAAAGTTTGAGAGAAAGAGAACACCAGGTAGACCCAGGGACAAATACTGGACGGACTTGCAGGGTAGCAAGATGTACATGAACTTGCAGCAACAAGTGATAGATTCGTATGGAAGGGTCATGATCTCCAACGCCACATGGCAGGGCACTTGATGATGATGACGACAAGCTAAAGACCTGATATTGCTCTGTCATACAGTAGGGCTGTATAAATTGTTACTAGCCTCTGGAAGCAGCTGAGGGCCTAATTGTACTCTGCTTATACATTGTGATTATGTTAAGTTATATGTGATTTTGTTTGTGGTTGTATACGAAATTGTCGTACTTTATTAAAATACACGTTTATTAATAACCAGTAACGACAATATGTAAAGTAGGAGCGTGAACAAAGTTAACGCTTACGGATTATTCTGAACAACAAATCATAAGGCAGTGATGGGCATTTCTCATGTTGGTTATCCAAGGACTGACTGTTGATCAGTGTGATTTGTTGAACTGGACGATGAAAATGAAGTAAGATTGATTACAAATTCTTGAAATCTTAAACATTATCGTTCTGGATCAAAATGTACTTGAGTAGTTAATTTTTGTTGTTGTGTACTTGTGTGTGTATGTGAGTGTTTGTGTGTATTTGTGTGTGTTTGATTTATATACATATATACATATATGCATACATATATATATATACAAAGACAGACAGACAGACAGACAGACTGACTGAAAGAGACAGGGGAGAGAGACAGACAGACAGGAAGAGTGAGAGAGAGATAGATAGATAGAGAGATAGATTATTATTATTATTATTATTATGAACATTTAGTACGCCTAATCAAATTAATGCCCTAGGCGTTTACAATGGCAAAACATATAACCAGAATCACAAGCACACACACACACGCCCACAGAAGCACCCACACACACACAAACACACACACACACACACAAACACACACACAGCATGACATGCAAATACAATGACACATTGACACTAAGACACTATAATGTCACCATTACATTACATGGGGGGAAGGGGGCAGAGATTACCAGTTTTGGGAAACAGGTGAGTTTTGAGGGAGCGTTTGAATGTGGACAGAGAGGGTGAGTATCTAAGAGAGCGAGGTAACTGATTCCAGATGGTTGGAGCTTGATAGGAAAAAGAACGCTGCCCAAACCTTTTAGTGCGGACTATGGGGATACTATAGAGACGGGTATCAGATGAGGACCGCAAAGCTCGAGATGGCGTGTAGAGATGTAACAGATGGGTGAGATACTCAGGACAGGAAGACTCAATAGATTTGAAGCAGAGGCAGGCAATCTTGTAGGATATTCTTTGCTGAACAGGGAGCCAGTGGAGAGAACAGAGCAATGGCGTAACATGGTTAAATTTTGAAGAGCGGAAGATGAGACGGGCAGCATGATTTTGAACTTTCTGAAGTTTGTTAATGAGATGAGAGGGGGAACCAGAAAAAAGAGCATTACAGTAATCGAGACGGGATAGAACAAATGCACAGACAAGAGCCTTTGTCGTGTCTTCTGAGAGGAGGTGGCGGATAGAAGCAATTCGGCGGAGTTCAAGAAAACAAGTCCGACAGACGTTGCTCACATGCTGGTGGAAGGACAGGGTTTGATCAAGAGTTACACCAAGGTTACGGGCAAAATGGGAGAGAGGGATAGATGAGTCAACAAGTGTGACAGAGGTTGGAAGAGAGGGGTGATTTTGGAGTTTGGGTGGGGTGATCAAGATCAATTCGGATTTCTCTTCATTTAATTTTAGTTTGTTTTCAGTCATCCAATCCTTCAGGTCAGCTACACAAGATTGGGTTTTCTGGATCATGATGGGAAGGTCAGGGAGAGGCCCAGAGACATACAGCTGATTGTCATCCGAGAAAGAATGATGCTGAAGCAGGTGTTCTTGGACAATAGAGGAGACAGGGTAGGTGTAGAGAATGAAAAGATAGATAGAGAGATAGATAGAGAGAGATAGATAGATAGATAGATAGATGAGAGAGAGAGAGAGAGAGAGAGAGAGAGAGAGAGAGGGAGAGATCGAGACACACACACACACACACACACACACACACACACACACACACACACACACACACACACACAACAGTCTATACCACATAAGACCAGGTCAGCTATGGACACACAAATCTCCAAATGGGAGCAAAGCACAACTCGACTATATTATCATCAATAAGAAATGGGAAAAATAATGCAAAGAATTGCAGAGCATTCAACTCGTTTGTCAGTGTTTCATCAGACCACTGCATCGTTTCTGCTCGACTTCAATTGAGCCTTCGAGCAAATAAAAAGAAATCTTGCAACACTACTCCATATGACTGGTCAAATCTAAATGACAGCCCTGAAATTCGTAACATCTTCATTATAAGGGTGAGAAATAGATTTGCTGCCCTACAAAATACAGCCTCAGCAAACATGACATACAACCACTTTGAAATGGCTTGTAAAGAAACAGCTGCAGACAATATCCCGCTGAAACCCAAAGTAAAAAAAACAAAAAAACTCCCTGGGTGAATGAGGAAATCTGACAAACAGACAGACTCCATTAATAATGGGTCTGACGCGTATAATTGAAGAGTTTGATAAGAAGCTTGATGGCACATACACACGAATGCTGCGTGCAGCCCTGAAGAAATCCTGGAAAAAACATCCAACTAACAAAGAGTTATATAGTAAGATCCCACCAATCAGAAAATCAATACGTCAACAAAGACTGCGCTTCGTGGGGCACTGATGGCGGAGCAAAGAAGAACTGGTGGGAGATGTTCTACTATGGAGACCCAGTCACGGCAAACAAAGACCAGGACGTCCAAAGAAGACCTTATCGACCAACTGATCGATGATACGGGCTGTCAGTATGATGAACTACCTACTGCAATATCTGACAGAGAAGGACGGAAGAAACGTGTCATGGATAGCCGAGCAAGCTCGACATGATCGATTGATTGTCTGTTTGTCTGTTTTTCTTTTTCTCCTGTCTTGTTCTGTCAACTAGTTCCGGGCTGTTATCTGTGTCACTAGTGGAAGAGGTAGAATGTTGTTTTCTCTTACCTTTTTCACTGGCAATGAAGTATTTCAGAATGCTGCTCGGATCATCCAGGATTATGTTCATTTTCCACAGATTATAATAATGTTTATGGTATTTATATTGTACGATCAAACACTGTCACAGGGAATCATATCCACAAGAATTGTCTGCCATCGTGTCAAACACAAAACACTGCGACTTCACAACAAGCAAACATCACAATGCACATCTCGCTCGCACACAGACGAACAGAGTACAGCACGATTCACTTCATTCCAGGTGTTACATGTGCTACACATAATAAAGTCTAACACAAGATGTTAACACACAGAAGTGAATCATATATTCAGCCTGTCAAACGTGTTGCATTATACCAAAAAAGTTTAAGAATATATGCACAGAATCGTCGTTACAAGACTACCACACTTGTACCACTATCAATCAGAACCACACGCTACTTTTCTAATGGTAATAACCAGAACCAGGAATGAATCTAACAGTACGTGCTCATACGATTTGTCCTTCTTCTTCTTCTTCTTCTTCTTCTTCATCACCATCATCATCATCATCATCTTCTTCTTCTTCGTCTTCTTCTTCTTTTTCATTCTTTTTTCTTCTTCTTCTTCTTTCTCTTCTTCTTCTTCTTCTTCTTCTTCGTCTTCTTCTTCTTCTTCTTTTTCTTCTTATTCTTCTTCTTATTCTTCTCCTCCTTCTTCTTCATCATCATCATCTTCTTCTTCTTTTTCTTCCTCCTCCTCCTCCTCATCTTCGTTTTCTTCTTCCCATGATTATGATAATTATTTTCATTATCATTATTATTGTTGCTCTGATATGGAGTTGTACAAGTAAAAAAACACAGGTGGATAGAGGGGGGGGGGGGAGAGATCTAATCATGTACTGCTGACAGAATGTTATCAACATAGTATACTATATACAAGTTGGCCTTATTGTTTATTATGTCGATTGATTTATACAAGTCAGTGCAAGCTAGGTGTGTCAAATGGCTGATGTAAGGTGTCTAGTGTGTTGGCTAGTGACTGTGTGCTTGTCACTGCTCACTTTCAGGAAACACTGTTGGCTAGCACTGCTGCATCAGCTATGCAAGAAGGGGAGCATAATGCGTTTCCATCTGTCAGTATGTAGCCTCTCTATCAGCAAGCCCTACGTAGTGCCTCCTCATGGTGACATGCAGTAACTGAGCAACTCATGAACTCAGGCTAAAACTCAAGGGACTCGGAGGAGGTCTGGCCCCAGACGTGTGACACACAGGCCCTTCGGCGTGTGGACATGCCCTGTTGCCCACAAACCAGATCCATAGCTATGGATAAATAGCACCACTGCTTTGTGGGTGTCTCGGGGTGAAGCCAAGCATAAGGGAGTGAACCCTAACAGAAAATACATCATTGCCTTCTGGTTATCTTGGGAGAGACTAAGGCTAAGGGAGTAAACCCTGACAGAAATTCACCCCTACTGCCTTGTGGGTAGTTGTGCAGACGACAAAGGTTTGCGGAGAGTCCATACAAAAATCCATGGAAGGCGACGGGAAACCACCATCGTATACTCCCAAGATTGTCATGGCCAACCAAAATACGAAAAAGGAGGATAACGACGTAAACAGAGCCTCCTGTCGAACACCTTCATCTTGTAGTGACCGTGACACCAGGCCGTCTGCAAGTTACTGTCATCAAATTAAAGAATATAAACATTGCAACGTGGAATGTAGAGACAAGAAGATAAAAAGCGCTTTACCAACAAATACCTATCACTTAACATCAAGAAGAGAGTGCTTGAGTGTTATATAGAACCGATACTATTGTACGGTTGTGAGGCGTGGACAGTCAGCACCCTAAGTCAGAACAAAATTGAGGCAACTGAAATGTGGTTTCTAAGAAGAATGTTGACAATTCCATGGACAGCAAAGAAAACAAACGAGACAGTCTTAAAAGAGACAGAAACAAGAAGATCAATAATAAAGAAGATTAGGAAAAGCAACATTTACAGGACATTTTATGAGTAAAGAGAAATTAGAGCACATGGTCACAGCAGGAAAGTTTGAGAGAAAGAGAACACCAGGTAGACCCAGGGACAAATACTGGACGGACTTGCAGGGTAGCAAGATGTACATGAACTTGCAGCAACAAGTGATAGATTCGTATGGAAGGGTCATGATCTCCAACGCCACATGGCAGGGCACTTGATGATGATGACGACAAGCTAAAGACCTGATATTGCTCTGTCATACAGTAGGGCTGTATAAATTGTTACTAGCCTCTGGAAGCAGCTGAGGGCCTAATTGTACTCTGCTTATACATTGTGATTATGTTAAGTTATATGTGATTTTGTTTGTGGTTGTATACGAAATTGTCGTACTTTATTAAAATACACGTTTATTAATAACCAGTAACGACAATATGTAAAGTAGGAGCGTGAACAAAGTTAACGCTTACGGATTATTCTGAACAACAAATCATAAGGCAGTGATGGGCATTTCTCATGTTGGTTATCCAAGGACTGACTGTTGATCAGTGTGATTTGTTGAACTGGACGATGAAAATGAAGTAAGATTGATTACAAATTCTTGAAATCTTAAACATTATCGTTCTGGATCAAAATGTACTTGAGTAGTTAATTTTTGTTGTTGTGTACTTGTGTGTGTATGTGAGTGTTTGTGTGTATTTGTGTGTGTTTGATTTATATACATATATACATATATGCATACATATATATATATATACAAAGACAGACAGACAGACAGACAGACTGACTGAAAGAGACAGGGGAGAGAGACAGACAGACAGGAAGAGTGAGAGAGAGATAGATAGATAGAGAGATAGATAGATAGAGAGATAGATAGAGAAGAGATAGATAGATAGATAGAGAGAGAGAGAGAGAGGAGAGAGAGAGAGAGAGAGAGAGAGAGGGAGAGATCGAGACACACACACACACACACACACACACACACACACACACACACACACACACACACACACACACACACACAGACAGCGAGAGAAAGACAGAGACAGAAACAGAAAGACATAGAGAGAGAGACAGAGAGAGAGAGAAAAAAAGATGGAGACAGAGACAGAAAGACATAGAGAGAGAGAGAGACAGAGAGACAGAGAGAAAAGATGGAGACAGAAAAGACGGAGAGAGAGAGAGAGAGAGAGAGAGAGAGAGAGAGAGAGAGAGAGACCATGAAAGAGAGAGAGACAGAGAGAGAAAGATGGAGAGAGAAGAAGATGGAGAGAGAGGGAGACAGTGTGAGAGAGTGAGAGACAGACAGATAGGCAGACAGGCAGACAGACAGACAGACAGACAGACACAGTCATCCATTGAATATCGGTCTTCTTGGCAGGAGTATTTCATTAAGATATAGTGCCACTTAGCCTTTTGTGTTCTTTTTTCCTTGAAGAATTAATTTGTTTTATTTAGTTTTTCCTGATTGCTCTTTTTTTCCCCTTAGTTTGACCAGAAAATCGAACTGAACGTCCAGTCCTTCGGAAGGGGACGAAAAACGGGCTGGACCCGTGTGCCTTCTTGCTGCACACACTGAAGATCCCACGGCAGTTTAAAATCGTGAAGAGGAAGGCATTGCCCAGCTGCGTTGGTAAAAACATTGGAGAGATAGGTTTATTGGAAACCAGTGAAATTTAGAATGAAATGATCTTTCTTGGATTTTCTCATTACAGGATTGGCAAACCTGAGCATTTTTAATCATAATTGATATTTATGTTATATCTGACTATGAGATAAATAATCATTCTAGTCATTGCCATTGACTGAAGGGCACTTAATTAATAAGCTCTGGCAACTGACCATTCCTGAGTCCATGTAGACCTTATTAAAGTCAATGTATTTTACAGTATGTAATGATGATTACTACATTATGTAATATAACCACCGATTATTTAAATACACCTGTCTCAATTTCACAAACAGTCTTCACAGCACTTTCAAAGTGTCCATTGAATGCCAAATTCATTAAGATCGTGCTGTTTTACATGTAACAACCATGGATCAGAGAAACGTAACAAACTTTATCACGACCGCGTCCGCTATCATGACAGATGAGGGTACTTCATCTGTAAACATCTCTGACTTATATTCATTACCATTAGTTCAATATGAGGTATGGTTGTGGAACATGTACGTTCCTGTTATAACTTGTGTGGGTGTTTGGCAACGTGATGATTGTCGTGACTGTTTATCGATTTCGAGACAACCGTTCCACCTTGAATCATCATTTCTTGTGTCTAGCAGTGTCTGATCTCTGTTTCATCATAACAGGACCAGTTGACAGCACGGTTTTTCGACGGACTGGGTACGGTCTGTTTGACCTTCATGAAGTTGTGTGTAAGCTGGGCTATTTCCTGGTAAACAACACAGCTGCCTGCTCTGCTGATAGTGACACACAGGGCCGTGTCTG
>JAPXFY010000897.1:35000-44759 GCA_030674185.1 Monoplex corrugatus
TAGACATAAGAGAGGGATGGGAACATATGATACTCTGATAGAATGAATTGAGCATTATGATACTCTACGTCAATACCACTAGAATGAATTGAGCATTATGATACACTAACGTCCATACCACTAGAATGAATTGAGCATTATGATACACTAACGTCCATACCACTAGAATGAATTGAGCATTATGATACTCTAAGTCCTTATCATTAGAATGAATTGAGCATTATGATACTCTAAGTCCTTATCATTAGAATGAATTGAGCATTATGATACTCTAAGTCCTTATCATTAGAATGAATTGAGCATTATGATACTCTAAGTCCATACCATTTGAATGAATTGAGCATTATGATACTCTAAGTCCTTATCATTAGAATGAATTGAACATTATGATACTCTAAGTCCATACCATTAGAATAAATTGAGCATTATGATACTCTAAGTCCATACCATTAGAATGAATTGAGCATTATGATACTCTAAGTCCATACCATTAGAATGAATTGAGCATTATGATACTCTAAGTCCTTATCATTAGAATGAATTGAGCGTTATGATACTCTAAGTTCTTATCATTAGAATGAATTGAGCATTATGATACTCTAAGTCTATACCATTAGAATGAATTGAACATTATGATACTCTAAGTCCATACCATTAGAATAAATTGAGCATTATGATACTCTAAGTCCATACCATTAGAATGAATTGAGCATTATGATACTCTAAGTCCATACCATTAGAATGAATTGAGCATTATGATACTCTAAGTTCTTATCATTAGAATGAATTGAGCATTATGATACTCTAAGTCTATACCATTAGAATGAATTGAGCATTATGATACTCTAAGTCCATACCATTAGAATGAATTGAGCATTATGATACTCTAAGTCCATACCGTTAGAATGAACTGAGCATTATGATACTCGAAGTCCATACCATTAGAATGAACTGAGCATTATGATACTCTAAGTCCATACCGTTAGAATGAACTGAGCATTATGATACTCTAAGTCCATACCATTAGAATGAACTGAGCATTATGATACTCTAAGTCCATACCGTTAGAATGAACTGAGCATTATGATACTCTATGTCCATACCACTAGAATGAATTGAGCATTATATACTCTAAGTTCATACAATGAAAATGAATTGAGAATTACGATACTCAAATTCATACCACTAATATGAATAGGGCATTAGGATACTCTCACTTCATACCACTAGAATGAACTGAGCATTATGATATTCTTAAGTTCATACCACTAGAATGAATTGAGCATTATGATAATCTAAGTCCATACCACTAAAATGACTTGAGCATTAAGATAGGTAATCTGCAGGTCAAGTGATTCGTTGTGGGTTGGGATATCAGATTTTGTTTCCACGGATTTATCAACGAAACCACAAAACCGCTAAAATCACCTTTGCACTTCGCACTACTGCTCATTTCTGAAGTACAGATTCAATCATCGCATGATTCTTATACGGAATTGATATCACAGGAGTCAAATGAATCAAACCAAACAGCCTTCAGGGATTTAGAAAAAACAATAATGAAACTGAACAATCAGCTAGTATTTTGAGACAACAACGTGATGGCAATCGTGTACCCAGGCTGGGGACATGGGAGTATATGGAAGACCAGCTGATGTGCATGAGTCAGGTCTTCATTCTCCAATGTCGAAGTGTAAGGAAAAGCCAGCAAACAGTACAGCTGGGTTTGCCACAACGATGCATGAGTCAGGTCTTCATTCTCCAATGTCGAAGTGTAAGGGAAAAGCCAGCAAACAGTACAGCTGGGTTTGCCAGAACGATGCATGAGTCAGGTCTTCATTCTCCAATGTCGAAGTGTAAGGAAAAGCCAGCAAACAGTACAGCTGGGTTTGCCACAACAATGCATGAGTCAGGTCTTCATTCTCCAATGTCGAAGTGTAAGGAAAAGCCAGCAAACAGTACAGCTGGGTTTGCCACAACGATGCATGAGTCAGGTCTTCATTCTCCAATGTCGAAGTGTAAGGAAAAGCCAGCAAACAGTACAGCTGGGTTTGCCAGAACGATGCATGAGTCAGGTCTTCATTCTCCAATGTCGAAGTGTACGGAAAAGCCAGCAAACAGTACAGCTGGGTTTGCCAGAACGATGCATGAGTCAGGTCTTCATTCTCCAATGTCGAAGTGTAAGGAAAAGCCAGCAAACAGTACAGCTGGGTTTTTCACAACGATGCATGAGTCAGGTCTTCATTCTCCAATGTCGAAGTGTAAGGAAAAGCCAGCAAACAGTACAGCTGGGTTTGCCACAACGATGCATGAGTCAGGTCTTCATTCTCCAATGTCGAAGTGTAAGGAAAAGCCAGCAAACAGTACAGCTGGGTTTGTCACAACGATGCATGAGTCAGGTCTTCATTCTCCAATGTCGAAGTGTAAGGAAAAGCCAGCAAACAGTACAGCTGGGTTTGTCACAACGATGCATGAGTCAGGTCTTCATTCTCCAATGTCGAAGTGTAAGGGAAAGCCAGCAAACAGTACAGCTGGGTTTGCCACAACGATGCATGAGTCAGGTCTTCATTCTCCAATGTCGAAGTGTAAGGAAAAGCCAGCAAAAACAGTACAGCTGGGTTTGCCAGAACGATGCATGAGTCAGGTCTTCATTCTCCAATGTCGAAGTGTAAGGAAAAGCCAGCAAACAGTACAGCTGGGTTTGCCAGAACGATGCATGAGTCAGGTCTTCATTCTCCAATGTCGAAGTGTAAGGGAAAGCCAGCAAACAGTACAGCTGGGTTTGCCACAACGATGCATGAGTCAGGTCTTCATTCTCCAATGTCGAAGTGTAAGGGAAAGCCAGCAAACAGTACAGCTGGGTTTGCCAGAACGATGCATGAGTCAGGTCTTCATTCTCCAATGTCGAAGTGTAAGGGAAAGCCAGCAAACAGTACAGCTGGGTTTGCCAGAACGATGCATGAGTCAGGTCTTCATTCTCCAATGTCGAAGTGTAAGGAAAAGCCAGCAAACAGTACAGCTGGGTTTGTCAGAACGATGCATGAGTCAGGTCTTCATTCTCCAATGTCGAAGTGTAAGGGAAAGCCAGCAAACAGTACAGCTGGGTTTGCCAGAACGATGCATGAGTCAGGTCTTCATTCTCCAATGTCGAAGTGTAAGGGAAAGCCAGCAAACAGTACAGCTGGGTTTGCCACAACGATGCATGAGTCAGGTCTTCATTCTCCAATGTCGAAGTGTAAGGGAAAGCCAGCAAACAGTACAGCTGGGTTTGCCAGAACGATGCATGAGTCAGGTCTTCATTCTCCAATGTCGAAGTGTAAGGGAAAGCCAGCAAACAGTACAGCTGGGTTTGTCAGAACGATGCATGAGTCAGGTCTTCATTCTCCAATGTCGAAGTGTAAGGGAAAGCCAGCAAACAGTACAGCTGGGTTTGCCAGAACGATGCATGAGTCAGGTCTTCATTCTCCAATGTCGAAGTGTAAGGAAAAGCCAGCAAACAGTACAGCTGGGTTTGCCAGAACGATGCATGAGTCAGGTCTTCATTCTCCAATGTCGAACTACCTATGTCATGGTCAGAAAACTAGTTGATATCAACACCGTCGTCTTCAACGAAGATCTCCTGGCCGCTCTTCAGTCCTGTCCTCCAGCCTCTGCTGACGACCTCAATCGGACTATTGGTGATCTGCTGGACATGCACGCCCCCGCCACCAGACGTAGGGTATCCCAGAGACCACCATCGCCCTGGTTTTCTGCCGTTGGCCCTGATCTTCTTAAGGCCAAGCGTGAACGCCGTCGTGCTGAAAGACGGTGGCTGAAGAACAGCATTACTATCAATAAACAGATTTTTCAGGCTGCCAACAAAACTGTCAATGCTATAGTTGACTCTGCTAAGTCTGCCTTTTACAATGCGAAAATTATTGCATGCTCTATATCAAAACAGCTATATTCCGTTACTAATACCCTCCTTGGCAAATCAGATAAATCTCCTCTCCCATCATGCTTTCCCCCTGCCCGTCTAGCACAACATTTTTCAGATTTTTTCATTGATAAAATTAGGTCCATCCGTTCCAGTCTTGACTCCCAGCCCATCTCTCAACCTCCTATTCCCGACCCTCTGTTTCAAGGCACACCACTTATTTCTTTTCAGCCTGCTTCTGAAACTACTATCCGCAATGTAATCCGCCATTCTGACATCAAGACCTGTGAGCTTGATCCTCTTCCAGCATCTATCTTAACACAGTGCCTAGATACTTTGCTCCCTCACTTCACAACTGTCATCAACAATTCCTGTCATCTGGTATCTTTCCCTTTTCCTTCAAATCTGCCCTGGTCAGACCTCTTTTAAAGAAACCTAGTCTTGACCCCAATAACCTCAAAAACTATCGACCTGTTTCCAACCTACCTTTCTTATCCAAAGTCCTTGAAAAAATTGTTCTCGCACAGATCTCTGATCATATCACCGCCAACAACCTCTCTTACCCTTATCAGTCGGCTTATCGCACTGGACACAGCCCTGAAACTGCTCTTGTAAAAATTGCAAATGATATTCTGACTGCTCTTGATCAAAATCAAATCTCTCTTCTATCTCTCCTTGATCTCTCGGCTGCATTCGACACCATCGACCATTCTATCATGCTCACACGTCTCCATAAAGTGTTCGGTATCTCTGACATCGCTCTGTCTTGGTTCCAGTCCTACCTTTCCAATCGCACTCAAACAGTCTCTGTCTGTTGTTCATCCTCTGCACCCGCTACCCTCCAGTTTGGTGTGCCCCAAGGCTCTGTTTTAGGTCCCATCCTATTTGTGCTGTACACACAACCCCTCTCTGAAATTATGCGACTTCACTCTATGTCCCATCATAGCTTTTCTGATGACAACCAACTCTATACTTCTGGTTCCCTCCCACAACTGCCCTCTATAATCAGACAAACCCAAGGCTGCATTTCTGATGTTCACTCCTGGATGACTGTAAACAAACTTCAACTCAACCCCATTAAAACTGAACTTAGCCTTATCTCTCCCACCACATTGGCTAAGTGTTCTTCCCTTCCTCTGTCTGTCTCTCTGCTTGGATCTGACATTCCACTATCTTCCACTGTCCGCAATCTTGGAGTCACTCTTGATAACACCCTGTCCTTTGAAAAACACGTCCAGAATGTTTGCAGATTATGCTATCTTGAGATACGCAGAATTTCTTCTATTCGCAATATCCTCTCTGTCGAAGCCACCAAAACTCTCCTCTGTGCCTTTGTTCTCTCTCGTCTCGACTACTGCAACTCCCTCCTCTCGGGCTGTCCTTTCTCTCTCATTCAAAAGCTTCAAAAAGTTCAAAACAATGCTGCTAGGCTCATCTTCAGAAAATCTCGTTCCTCTCATGTCACTCCTCTTCTAAAATCTCTTCACTGGTTACCTGTTGAAAAGAGAATTCGCTACAAGATTGCTTTGTTATGTTTTAAGTCTCTCAACGGTCTTGCACCCCCTTACATCTCTGACCTCCTCCATCTGTACACCCCCTCTCGTCAACTTCGTTCCTCGGCTGATACTCGTACCTTCCGCATACCATTCTGTCGCACTAAAACTTATGGTCAACGCTCCTTTTCCTATCAGGCCCCTGTAATCTGGAATCAGCTCCCTGTCTCTGTTCGCCACTCTGCAACTCTCACTTCTTTCAAGTCCTCTCTGAAAACCCATCTCTTCCAGTCCCTCTCATGATACTTATAAAGACTCTACCACCTAACTTCCCCAAATCCCTGTTGTTGTCTTTTGAGCCTTGAATGTCGGCTGGTGTGTGTGTGCGTGTGTGTGTGTGTGTGTGTGTGTGTGTGTGTGTGTGTGTGTGTGTGTGTGTGTGTGTGTGTGTGTGTGTGTGTGTGTGTGTGTGTGTGTGTGTGTGTGTTTGGTTGTGTCTGCGTGATACCTGTAAGCGCTTAGGGCTCTTGTTTTCATCAGATTAGGCGCTATATAAATGCTCTTTATTATTATTATTATTAAGGGAAAGCCAGCAAACAGTACAGCTGGGTTTGCCACAACGATGCATGAGTCAGGTCTTCATTCTCCAATGTCGAAGTGTAAGGGAAAGCCAGCAAACAGTACAGCTGGGTTTGCCACAACGATGCATGAGTCAGGTCTTCATTCTCCAATGTCGAAGTGTAAGGGAAAGCCAGCAAACAGTACAGCTGGGTTTGCCACAACGATGCATGAGTCAGGTCTTCATTCTCCAATGTCGAAGTGTAAGGGAAAGCCAGCAAACAGTACAGCTGGGTTTGCCAGAACGATGCATGAGTCAGGTCTTCATTCTCCAATGTCGAAGTGTAAGGGAAAGCCAGCAAACAGTACAGCTGGGTTTGCCAGAACGATGCATGAGTCAGGTCTTTATTCTCCAATGTCGAAGTGTAAGGGAAAGCCAGCAAACAGTACAGCTGGGTTTGCCAGAACGATGCATGAGTCAGGTCTTCATTCTCCAATGTCGAAGTGTAAGGGAAAGCCAGCAAACAGTACAGCTGGGTTTGCCAGAACGATGCATGAGTCAGGTCTTCATTCTCCAATGTCGAAGTGTAAGGGAAAGCCAGCAAACAGTACAGCTGGGTTTGCCACAACGATGCATGAGTCAGGTCTTCATTCTCCAATGTCGAAGTGTAAGGGAAAGCCAGCAAACAGTACAGCTGGGTTTGCCAGAACGATGCATGAGTCAGGTCTTCATTCTCCAATGTCGAAGTGTAAGGGAAAGCCAGCAAACAGTACAGCTGGGTTTGCCAGAACGATGCATGAGTCAGGTCTTCATTCTCCAATGTCGAAGTGTAAGGGAAAGCCAGCAAACAGTACAGCTGGGTTTGCCACAACGATGCATGAGAAAAAGCAGGAACCAGAAATGAAAAACACACCAAAAAAAAAAAAAAAAAAAAAAAAATCAGAACGCATATCTAATACAACCAGACAAGACAAATTTTCGGCCAACTGGTCTTTGTCAAGCATAAGATAACAAACAAGCAAACACCAGATACAACAATCAGGAGAAAAGACTAAAACTTCCCTACTGCTTCCTCCAGTGTGAGAAAAGGACTAAACGGAACTAAAAAAAAGCCAGCTTAGTCGTTTTCTCACACTGAACAAAGCATCCTAATTTTTGTATCTGGTGTTTGTTTGTTTGTTTGTGATCTTACGCGTGACAAAGGCCAGTTGGCCGAAAATGTGCGCCAGTTTTGTCTGGTTGCATTAAATACGCGTTCTGATTCTTATTTCATGTTTTCTTCCTGGTTTCTGTTTGCTTGAACGCTTGTTTAAGATGAGAAAAAGAAGCGAATGGTCTTATTAGTGGTTCCATCTGTATTGTAAACTAGGCTATAGTGTATACATCTTCCAGGCTGGTGCGAACTACAACTTGCTGCTGTTTCCAGATCTATATTTACGAAACATGTATTGATCTGTTTAACAATGTCTTTCACAGGTCATGGTGCACTACTAAGGAGAAGCCGGTGCTGGAACTAGTTTATGCAAACACATTTCTCTCACAGATCTTTTATAATTATGCACGCACGTACATGAGGACAGATACACACACAGACACATTCACACGCGCCCACGTGCACACACACACACACACACATACACAAAACACACACACACACACACACACACACACACACACACACACACACACACACACACACACACACACACACACAAAGCAACATGAAGAGGGAGAGAGAGAGTGAGAGAGAGGAGGCAGAGAGAGAAAAAGAGAGAGGGGGTGAGTGGGAGAACATTGTGTTAATTTATTTTGTTCACATGCCTCTCTGTCTATTTGTCCTTCTCTTTGTCTGTCACGTCTTCTTGCATTCAGCATTCAAATGTGTGTGTGTGTGTGTGTGTGTGTGTGTGTGTGTGTCTTTATGTGTGTGTGTGTGTGTGTGTGTGTGTGTGTGTGTGTGTGTGTGTGTGTGTGTGTGTGTGTGTGTGTGTGTGTGTGTTAGTCATACCACAGTACAACTGAAAACTAATATTATACTTTTATGTCAGTACTATCTTCAGAGTCAGAGACAATAAATCATAGATATTGCCAGAGCATTGATGACATGAAATGTTTCAAATTGAAAAACATACTATTTGATTTATGGCCCTTGCTTACAAATGTGACACACACACACAGTAAAAACAATGCAATAAATTATCACCTGTAATCACGGGTCTGTGTGTTTATAAAGGTAAACGTGAAGCCAGTACAGGAAGACTGGAAAGTGTGGAAGACAACTGTGAACAGGTTACTGTAACCAGAACTCATAGGATGATGGTCTGATTGCCGCACCGTTTCTCCTTTCTCTTCTTCTTCTATTGATGATGATGATGATGATGATGATGATGATGATGATGATGATGATGATGATGATGATGATGATGATGGACATTATTATATTCTTTTTATTTTTCTCCTTCTTCTTTTTTAACTTGTATACACATACATTACATAAAAAAACGGTAACCTGTTTTGGTGATCGTCACTGGTGAGCGAAATGTACAGTGTTGAACTAACGATTAGTTTGTCTAGTAAGTTCCAATAGCATATCCTTCTTCATGAAGTAAATTAACATAATAAAACATGGCCTGAATCAAGACCTATGCACGCACGTAGGCACATCTGCATGCATGTGCATATCATTCTATATATCTGTGAAGACTGGAGTTATTTCTTCGTCAGAGATTTCTGGAGGTTTCCTGAGTAGGTCTTGGAAGTGTTGTTGCCACAGTTTTACTCGCTCTTCTTGGCTAGATGCTTTTAGCTTAGCTCTGTTATAGCTTTTTCTACTACTAATTTTGTTCACGGTTTTCCAGGCAACAGCAGACTTTTTGTTGCTGACAGCATTTGTGGTCTGGTCGATCTTGCTTTGTAGGTAGTTCGTTTGCTCTGCTTCATATGCCTCTATGAGAGTAGCACGAGCATTATTGAAGTAAAAGATGTTCTCAGGGGATGGTTGAGAGTCTTTTAGTTGTGCAGCTTCTTGTAGTTGCTTGCGTTTTTGACACAAATTTTAAGAAGTTCATCCCGCATCGCTCGTCGCGCGTCCTGCAACGATGTCTCAGGCTGCAGTCGAAAAATTAGCTACTGAGACCAAAATAATCAAAATACCAAACTTCAATACAAGACTGATGAAGGGAAAGAAAGACATCTTCATAGCTACTCTCAATGCCTGTACACTTCAGAAGGAGGGACAGATACCTGAAGTAATTGCGTCAGCAGAATCTACAAACCAAAACATTTGCCTGCAAGAACATAGATTCATACATGAAGACATTGCAACAAAAGAACACGATTTCGGAAATTGGAAGCTGATGACATGTTTAGCCTGGAAAAACAGCGTGAATGTTGCAACTGTCCAAATTGGAATGCTTTTCAGCCAGTAGGCCTACAATGCACGCAGCAATGTCGAATTGATATCTCCAAGAATTATGATAGCTACTTTCAACGGAAATCCTCGAACCTTGATAGCCTCCTGTTACAATCCCACTGATGTAAGTAATGAAGTGGAAGTCGAAAGATTTTATCAGGACTTAACATCAGTCACCAGACAAGTCCTGAAGCACAACATCCTCATTATTAGTGGCGACTTCAATGCACAACTTGGAAACCTTGATGGCTTCAAAAATGCATATCACTTTCAGACTAACAGAAACGGCTCTATGCTAAAAGACTATCTCAATGAAAACAGTCTCTAATGCCTCAACAGTCTATACCACATAAGACCAGGTCAGCTATGGACACACAAA
>JAPXFY010000898.1:0-22500 GCA_030674185.1 Monoplex corrugatus
CACACACACACACACACACACACACACACACGCAAACACACACACACACACACACACACACACACACACACACACACACACACACACACACTCACACACCAAGCTAGAAGTGCATGTACAAAGAACCATTTCATTCTTTTATCTGGACATGTCTCTTTGTGCTTGTAGTTTTAGCTTGGTTGTGTGTGTGTGTGTGTGTGTGTGTGTGTGTGTCTGTGTGTGTGTGTGTCTGTGTGTGTGTGTGTGTGTGTGTGTGTGTGTCTCTGTGTGTGTGTGTCTGTGTGTGTGTGTGTGTGTGTGTGTGTGTGTGTGTTTGTGTGTGTGTGTGTGTGTGTGTGTGTCTGTGTGTGTGTGTGTGTGTGTGTGTGTTTGTGTGTGTGTGTGTGTGTGTGTGTGTCTGTGTGTGTGTGTGTGTGGTGGTCTTTGATTTAATGTCTATTCACTAAAGTGATTTTAGACAACAACAACAAAAAATCAAAAAAAAAAAAAAAAAAAAAAAAAAAGGGGGGGGGGGGGTGATAAGAGGAGTGAAGAGAATATTTGAAAATTGTCAATTTTGAACTTGAGAAAAGATGATCCAGAAAACAACTGTTTTGAAGAGGGGAAGGTAAAACTAACAAATAATGTTACCATAATTAACGATTTAAACAAACTAACAAACAAAATTGATAAATATCTGGAAGAAACGAAGAAAAAACTAAAACTAATAATTGACTAACCATAACAGTGAACAAGTGAAATAACATTTTAAAGGTAATTCGCTATAGGACTTTTTGACAGGCTAACAAAAAATTCATACAGTAATGATGATGAGGCAAATATATCAGAAACTGTACTCATAGATAGTGTTGGAATATGTCGTTTTACCATAACGCAAGAAAGAATATGACTATGTGTTATCTTCTTTCCACACAGACATACTATGTTCTTGGTGTATTTTGTTTTGAATGCATCAAGTTTCCATCTATACATAAGGGATTGTATAATTCTGCTGGCATGAAGCTGCTTAAGTATTTTGCTAATTTCAAAGTTCATGTGACATTTATCATACTTTTTCTGTTTTAATTGGAACTGCTTCCAGACGTAGTTGTCTACTAAAGTGTAATTCTCGTGCAACGAGAGAGAAAGCTGGATATTGTTTGAATCTGGTGAGTTATTAGCTCCCCGTTTGGCAGCCCTGTCAACTTTATCATTATAACGAAAAGAACTATGAGAAGGTATCCAGCAGAAAGTAATATCAGTGCCTCTTAAAGATAAATTATGAATCAAGTGACTAATTTCCAGAATCATTTCTGATCTTGTTTGTAATTTTGATAATTCAAGAGCCTGAAGTACTGATTTTGAATCCACGCAAAAAAGTGTTTGAAAAATTGTCCTAGGAAAACTTATCATAAAGTTTAAAGCCATTAATATTGCAAAAAGTTCAGCTGTAAAGATAGATTTATCAAGTCCTATGTAGAAAGATTTTTCAATTTTGAGAGCAGGTATTAAAAACGCTGAGCCTGCTTTTCTTTCAATTACTGATCCATCAGTGTAAATTTTCAAATGATCGGAATATAAGTCGTCTATATGACATTTAACCTGACTTGCCAGTAAGTTTACATTGTCTCCTTTTTTTAAGTTAGTGTGATGTACGTCAAATTGTGCTCTTAGGAGTTCCCAACTGGGTACTGGCGAAAAGGAAGGTCTTATAGATACAGGATCTACGTGTAGATCAATTCCTGAACCTTTCATGACGTCAGATGTGTATGTTGCAAGAGTGACCTGTGAAGATATTGATTTAGCTCTTTTTGGAAAGTCGATATCTGATCTCAGTTTAATTTCTGTTTCAGAGATGTTTTCTACAGTGGTGTGTCTTAACAAAAATTTAGTAGAAGCGACTTTCCTTTGCTCATCAAGTGGCAACAGTTTGATTTCAGTATATGTGCGAAGACAGGAAGCATGCATTGGAAGACCCAGTGCAAGTTTGAAACCTTTACAATCTATGCTCTGCAGTTTTTTCATTAAGTGTTTCGGTGCACTGAAGAAGATTTCTTGGGCATAGGTTAATTTAGATCTAACAAGCGATTTACAAAGATGAACAAGTGTTGATGAATCTTGACCCCATGCCTGTTTGCGAACTATTTTTAAGAAATTTAAACTTTTTTGAGCTTTGGTTAATAAGTATTCAATATGCTGATTCCAAGATAATTTTGCCGTAAGAAAAACTCCTAAGAATTTAATTGACTCATTAAACTGAAGAAGAGTATCTCCCAGTTTGAAAGTGGGAAGATTTACTGGGTTAGCTCCATTATTAAATAAAACTATTTTCGATTTTTCCAGGGATAGATGTAACCCATTTTCTACCATGTATCGTGCTATTTTATCAAGTTCTAATTGGTAGCATTTGCGTGTATAATTAATACAGCGCAAAGGAGTTTTCCTTTTCATATTTACCTGCATCCACATGCATAAATCGTCAGCATATTGAGCTAAAACTACATGCTTAGATACTTTACTGGGTAAGTCATGCATTAATATCATGAAAAGAAGGGGAGCTATAACGGATCCCTGAGGGATACCCATTTGAAGAATTCGTTTCGTGGAATATACATTTTCAATCCTCGTTTGAAATACTCTGTTTTCTAAGAAACACTTAACATAGTCAAAAATGTGACCTGTCAGCCCAATACTTTTAAATTTAAATAACAATCTGGAGTGCCACACTTGATCGTATGCTTTCGTTATATCAAAAAATGTAGCTAAAACACATTGACGTCTTGCAAATTGTTGTTTTATGTTAGTAGTTAGCTTTGTTAGGATTTCTATGTGTGTGTCTGTGTGTGTGTGTGTCTGTGTGTGTGTGTGTGTGTGTGTTTGTGTGTGTGTGTGTGTGTGTGTGTGTGTGTGTGTGTCTGTGTGTGTGTGTGTCTGTGTGTGTGTGTGTGTCTGTGTGTGTGTGTGTGTGTCTGTGTGTGTGTGTCTGTGTGTGTGTGTGTCTGTGTGTGTGTGTGTTGTGTGTGTTTGTGTGTGTGTGTGTGTGTGTGTGTGTGTGTGTGTGTCTGTGTGTGTGTGTGTGTGTGTGTGTGTGTGTGTGTGTGTATTCACAGGCTGTGTAAGTATTAACTTCCTTGTCCATCGTGCATAGTGTATGTTCATTCTGCTTGGATAAATGGATGCATACAATCTTCTTTTATTGTGCCCTTGAGTCCTTGTATATTTTATCTCGATGATGATTTATGATATTTTCTTTTCCTCTATCCATATCTTATCCTGCTGAAATTAATGAAATAGACCATAATTATTATCACCAGTTTCCCATCCGAGTAAGGTCTTGGGTTTGTGTCTGCTCTAATTCTCGTTTCACAAGACAGGCCCAGCCGCGTCTGAATAAGTTTCTTTTCTCCAGGTACTCCGGTTTTCCCTTTAAACTCTCGGCTGTTGGTTTAGGATGCTTTTCTTCCTATTCCAAGGTCAGACTAGATTTGTTGTACCAGGCACAATCCAGGCTGGATTTGTTGTACCAGGCACAATCCATTTACATCAGCCTTACTTCTTGATGATATGTTTTTTTTTTCATTCAGTCGATTGTATGCTCATGTTTCCCTTACTTTTACATTTATATGGGGCTTTATGTGTATCCATATATGTGCATGTGTGTAAATAGATGTATGTATTGTATGTATATGTACACAGTGATATATGTGTATATTATGTATATGTACACAGTGATATATGTGTATAAGTATGTATGAATGTATATGTTCCAGAAACTACTATTAAGTAGTGCATCATAGTTTTCATAGTTATAGCCCTGGACCCTCTTCAGGACAAAGCAATACTAATATGGCATGACCACTTTTCAAATTGCTGAATTCATCTCATTTCCCTTCTGACATTATATTTGCCTCCCCTCTAGCTCTCCCCATTTCTTACCATTACTCACAAACATATTATAGTTTCATTTAGTTCTCTTCTCCCGCTGGACGAAGAAGCAGGTAAGTCTCAGCCTTTTTCTTCTATTTTGTGTACTTGGTGGTCATTGGTGTTTGTTTGTGATCTTACATTCACGCTTGACAAAGGTCCGCTGGCCGAACATTTACGCCTGGCTTATCTGGTTGTATTAAATACGCGTTCTGATTCTATTTTGATGTTGAGAATGTTTCTTCTTATATTCGTCTGGAAATAGATATTGTCTGCTACTGATCTGAAAGCATGCAACAGCACCAGTCAACGTGGTGAACTGGTCAGTACATGGACTGATGACTGGCAGGTCGTGGGTTCAAACACTATCGGTGCAAGACATCACTGTGTGATATTTTGGCTCCTGACGTCTTCTGTGCAGAATTGAGCATGCTGTAGACTTCTTGCAAGAACTGAGACCACACAGTCCATCCACTTTATGGATGCGTCATTCATCACTGATTTTATTTACTGACAATACAGCAGCTGCCTTCGCTGCAGTCTTAGTGAAGTCTTCTCCTTTTTTCTATGGCTAATAAATACTTCTGAGAGCTGAATTTCCACAAGCTGTCTTTTTCAAAGAACAATTGGAAAGCAGAAATAATATCAATGATCTCGTAGATCAAACAGAATGAAACAACACCCTTTACGTTAAGTTTCTATTGTATTTTTCTTTCAACCATCCCGTAACTGTTCTTAGTACTCCGTGTATTTTTTTTAAATATTCATGTTTTATATGTAGAGTTGGCAAGCACTGGATGTCAGACAATCCCAACTGGAAATAATGTTACTCTGCTTGAGTAATGAAGTGTCTTGAAGTCTGAAAGTTGAATTTTGTTTCTAACAGATATTTTAACCACCAACATCCCAAGCAAGGTCAAACATGATGATGTACGAACCAGGAACACACATGGTTATGTGTCCATCAAACTAAGGAACCAGGATGGAGCCAACACAGCAGCAACCAGGAAGGAATCGACCAAGACAACAGCAAGGTGTGTCCCCACAACCCAACCAAACACATGCCACGTTCTCACAAGCTCCCCATTCTCCAGTGCCTTCTACATCAAGGGATGAAGGAGATATTCAACAAACCATGGATACAACGCTCACTTCTACAGCACAAATCACAACCAGGGCTGACTCTGTTGCACAACCTCAATGTTCTGACAGCACCACAAAGGATACCTCCTCTAACACTGGTCCTGTAAACCCTGAATGGTGTGCAGGAGAAAATGAGACACAGTTCGTGTGTCATATATGTGGTGAGTTTTCAAAGAACTTTAAGTACCCTAGTGACAGGGAGCGTCATATACTTGATGATCATCGTAAGTGTGAAGTGTGTAAGAAAACCTTCCACACAAAACATCTGGCTGAACACATGAAAACACACCAACACACGTCCACTACTACAACACGTACAGAAGGAGGGAATGCTGATGAAGCACTAAAAGACTCAAACACTCGTACTAAGTCAGCAAGTCTGTTTTCATGTCAGCTGTGTGGTGACTCTTTCCACAAATGGAAATCTTTTAAAATCCACCAGACACAACATGATGAACACACAGACGAGGTCTCTAACAAAACAGATCAACCTGCTGATCACATGTACCACCATCAGAGGCAAAACCACCCAGAACAATCCCACAACGTGATCAGTTCTGAACAAACGCCACAAGTCACGTGTCAAGCAGGAAGCATTGCTGGACCGTCACAACACGTGGTCAGCATGCAGACTGCATCAAGCAGCCACGGTTCCTATGATATTAGTGCAAAGTTAATGGATCTAAATACCATGAATATGAAACCATTATCCCAGGGTGCACATGGTGAGGAGAGGTACACATGTACCCATCCTGGTTGCAGCCAGGAATGTAAATGTAAACAAGGTCTTTCGCATCATAAGGAAGACCATGAAGATAAAGGAGAAAACCATTGTGATCAGGGTGGAAATACGTTCACTACAAAAAGTAGCTCGAAGCCAGACACGAAAAGACACGTTGAAAAGATATACATGTGTGATCAGTGTAACAAAAAATTCAATAAAAAGTCCAAACTGAATCAACACAAACAGATACATGGTGAAAGATACGAATGTGATCAGTGTAAGGAAACATTCAGCACAAAGCGCAGCCTGACACGGCACAAACTGAAACATGACGGTATAATATATCAATGTAATCTGTGTGAAAAAACATACGACACACTGGACTGTCTGAAAAGACACAAGAGGGATCACGACAATAAAAACCTGTATGCATGTGATCAATGTCAGAAAAAATTCTATAGAAAAAATGATCTGAATAAGCACAAGAAGACACACAGAAAGGACTCCAACACAGGCAGAGGACCAGAAGATGATTCAGATTCATAAACAAGTGTTTCAAGAGTCAGAAAGTCTATAGGAATACCTTCACAGTATACACTGTGCTGACAATTTATATTTTTCAGAGCAATAGCATGAGTTAGCTCAGAACAATCCCATGTGATGATAGTGATGTGGAGGAAAGGGAATCCCATGGGAATACAAGGTGAAGAAAGTTGGTGGTGGTCCTGAATGCAACACATGATAAGACGTCTTGTGCACCATCGTCCTCTTTACCTTCCACAACACGTGAATGGGTCTGTTATCCTGCTCGTTGAATCATCAATGGTGTTTTTCCTGCAGTGTCTTTCAAAACCAATCTTGACATATTTGGTAGACAAGCCTTTTCTTGTTCACTTACTTGCATGATGCTACAGTATTACACCAACTAGATGCAATGACTTTCGTTTTCTAAAAGCACCCCCCCCCCCCCCATCACACTTATTTTTATCTTATTAATCTATTCATCTGTTTATTCATTTGTCTGTCTGTTTCTTTTATTCTATTCACTTATGCATTTATTGATGCACTTTATGTATTTATTCATGTATTCAACTACTTAAACATATATAAACACGTGTATGAATAGACGTCAAAAGAAATAACAAACAGATAAAAATGACATGATCAGGATAATAACATCATGTATCACATAACTGTACTCAGATTTTCGCATCTACACTTGTATCCATTAAATGGCAGAAAAATGAAAAAGTTATACATATACATATAGATTACACTGATTTGTACAATTGATTTTATGTCTATGTGCAAGAACTTTTTCATTTTTCTGCCATATTTCGAAAAAAGGGAGACATTCTCTTGTGTTTCTGGTAGTGTGTTCCACATCTAGCTGCTAAATGTGTGAGGTTGGATTTAAAATTGTCAACACTTTGGATGGGGATGTCAATTCTTCTTTTACGTGCGCCCTTTCTGGAGGTGTATTGATTTTGTTATCTGGAACAAGGCCGGTCATTATTTTTGGCATGAATATTCATTGGTTTTACTGAAATCAAAATCATACCGGTTAAACAAAATGAATCCTTATTGCTCAAATGTATTATACATACTGTTTTTAAGAAATGAGTAAGAAAACTCGTTTATTGAGATCAAAGAGACATTTGTGGACATTATTATTGGCTGAATCCCAAAGGGAAAGGTATAGCCTTTTCATGTCTGAATACGAGAGAGAGAGAGAGAGAGTGAGAGAAAGAGAGAGAAAGAAGAGAGAAGAGAGAGAGAGAGACAGAGAGAGAGAGAAAGAGAGAGAGAGAGGCAATCACTTGAACCTGGTGCTGTGTCTATGATCTATCTGTAGCCTGATGAAAAAACTTTGTTGACTGAATTGTCAACCAGTGTAAATGTAATCAATGGCAGGTACACACATTGAATGCATCAATTATTTCTTTTGATTTTCATTTTCACTTTTTCTGTATTTGGTTAGTAGGAACCTCTCAATGATAATATGATTCTTGTTTTGATATACTACGAATAATCCTAACCTATGCACACATCATTATTTTATAAATACAATTTTTTTCCATCACTAACTTCAAGTAAAAAAAAAAAAAAACGTACCGTGCTTACACATTCAATCCTACTGTCACTTTGTGTTTGGATAATTTGTTTTTTAAGCAGTATGGAAACTTTCACAACACGTAAGTTTGACCTGTCTGTTTCATCATACGTTTGGCTTCATCTATTTTCAGTCATGGTTTCCCTTTGACTTTTTATACATTGGACGTCAGTGATCCAACTAAACTCAGAAACTATTCTCAGTTTCATTAAAAATACAGGAAAATGCATTTAGTCTGATTGACAAGGTGTGACACAGATGACCTGTTTCTGGTTTCTTGTTGAAAGACGCTCAGCAAGTCCTAAATCAAAAGGCTCGTTACTTCTGACTGGGACCTTGAGCATGGACTGCCTAATACTAGCAAACAGCTGCTGGCATGGTATATTATCATTTATCTTAAATGTGGAAAAACTGGTGTAATGTCAAATAAGACTTAGGTGTTTGTGTTTTAGCTGAGACCAAGGTCCCATGTGCAACATGCTCTTCACGAATGTAAAATTCCCGTGGTAGCAAAAGAGATAGTCTGGCCTAATTCTGTAGAAAAATACACATCACAGATAGAAAAGCACACGCAATCAGACACGAAGTGTTGTCATGCTATAAGTTCGTGTTTTGCCAAGGGAGGCTAGCCTGCATTTCGTGTTAACTCAGTTTTAAACAACGACAAAACCAAACTAACTACAAGTAAAAATCCAGAGAATCCAAATACCTAGTCATAACTAACAGAGTTGTGCAAATTGATGGGAATGAAGTAGCAGACAGGATCTTCCATTTCTGTCTCTGGCACAAGCAACATACAGTTCTGATTTGTGTTGCTTCTCCAGACCCTGTTTATTGTGGCCATTGCTGTCATTGTTCAGTGCGGCCATTGTTGTCATTGTTTGGTGTGACTAGTGCTGTCATTGTTCAGTGTGGCCATTGTTGTCATTGTTCAGTGTGGCCATTGCTATCTTTGTTCAGTGTGACCATTGTTGTCATTGTTCAGCGTGGCCATTGCTGTCATTGTTCAGTGTGGCCATTGCTGTCATTGTTTTATTGTGACCATTGATGTCATTGTTCAGTGTGGCCATTGTTTTCATTGTTTGGTGTGACCATTGTTGTCATTGTTTGGTGTGATCATTGTTGTCATTGTTCAATGTAACCATTGCTGTCATTGTTCAGTGTGACCATTGATTTCATTGTTCAGTGTGACCATTGCTGTCATTGTTCAGTGTGACCATTGCTGTCATTATTCAGTCTGACCATTGCTGTCATTGTTGAATGTTACCATTGCTGTCATTGTTCAGTGTTACCATTGCTGTCGATGTTCAGTGTGGCCATTGCTGTCATTGTTCAGTGTGACCATTGATTTCATTGTTCAGTGTGACCATTGCTGTCATTGTTGAATGTTACCATTGCTATCATTGTTCAGTGTTACCATTGATGTCATTGTTCAGTGTTACCATTGCTTCATTGTTCAGTGTTACCATTGATGTCATTGTTAGTGTTACCATTGCTCTCATTGTTCAGTGTTACCATTGTGTCATTGTTGTGTGTTTTACCATTGACTGTCATTGTTCATGTTACCATTGTGTCATTGTTGAGTGTTACCATTGCTGTCATTGTTAGTGTTACCATGTGATGTCATTGTTGAGTGTTACCATTGCTGTCATTGTTCATGTTACATTGCTGTCATTGTTCGTGTTACCGTTGCTGTCATTGTTGAATGTTACCATTGCTGTCATTGTTCAGTGTTACCATTGCTGTCGATGTTCAGTGTGGCTATTGCTGTCATTGTTCAGTGTGACCATTGATTCATTGTTCATGTGACCATTGCTGTCATTGTCAATGTTACCATTGCTGTCATTGTTCAGTGTGACCATTGCTGTCATTGTTGAATGTTACCATTGCTGTCATTGTTCAGTGTTACCATTGCTGTCGATGTTCAGTGTGGCCATTGCTGTCATTGTTCAGTGTGACCATTGATTTCATTGTTCAGTGTGACCATTGCTGTCATTGTTGAATGTTACCATTGCTATCATTGTTCAGTGTTACCATTGCTGTCGATGTTCAGTGTTACCATTGCTTCATTGTTCAGTGTTACCATTGCTATCGATGTTTAGTGTGGCTATTGCTGTCGATGTTCAGTGTTACCATTGCTGTCATTGTTCAGTGTTACCATTGCGGTCGATGTTCAGTGTTACCTTCTGTCATGTTCATGTTTACCATTGCTGTCGATGTTCAGTGTTACCATTGCTGTCACATTGTTCATGTAGTGACCATTGCTGTCGTATGTTATGCGTAGTGTGGCCATTGCTGTCATTGTTCAGTGTGTACCATTGCTGTCGATGTTCAGTGTGGCTATTGCTGTCGATGTTCAGTGTTACCATTGCTGTCGATGTTCAGTGTGGCTATTGCTGTCGATGTTCAGTGTTACCATTGCTGTCGATGTTCAGTGTGGCTATTGCTGTCATTGTTCAGTGTTACCATTGCTGTCGATGTTCAGTGTTACCATTGCTGTCGATGTTCAGTGTTACCATTGCTGTCGATGTTCAGTGTTACCATTGCTGTCGATGTTCAGTGTTACCATTGCTGTCGATGTTTAGTGTGGCTATTGCTGTCATTGTTCAGTGTTACCATTGCTGTCGATGTTCAGTGTTACCATTGCTGTCGATGTTCAGTGTGGCTATTGCTGTCATTGTTCAGTGTTACCATTGCTGTCGATGTTTAGTGTTACCATTGCTGTCGATGTTCAGTGTGGCTATTGCTGTCATTGTTCAGTGTTACCATTGCTGGCGATGTTCAGTGTTACCATTGCTGTCGATGTTCAGTGTTACCATTGCTGTCGATGTTCAGTGTTACCATTGCTGTCGATGTTACTGTTTGGAGTGGTCATTACTGTTTGGTGTGGTCATTACTGTATGGTGTGGTCATTACTGTTTGGAGTGGTCATTACTGTTTGGTGTGGTCATTACTGTATGGTGTGTTCATTACTGTTTGGTGTGGTCATTGCTGTTTGGAGTGGTCATTACTGTTTGGAGTGGTCATTACTGTTTGGTATGGTCATTTACTGTTTGGTGTGGTCATTACCGTCTTTGCTGTTTGGTGTGGTCATTACTGTTTGTGTGGTCATTACTGTTTGGTGTGGTCATTATTTCTTTGCTGATTGGTGTGGTCATTACTGTTTGGTGTTGTCATTACTGTTTGGTGTGGTCATTACTGTCTTTGCTGATTGGTGTGGTCATTACTGTTTGGTGTGGTCATTACTGTTTGGTGTGGTCATTACTGTTTGGTATGGTCATTGCTGTTTGGTGTGGTCATTACTGTTGTTTGGTCATTATTGTCATTGCTGTTTGGTGTGGTTATTATTGTCTTTGGTGTTTTGTGTGGTCATTACTGTTTGGTGTGGTCATTACTGTCTTTGCTGTTTGGTGTGGTCATTACTGCTTGGTATGGTCATTACTGTTTGGTTGGTATTATTTATTTTTCTTGCTGTTTGGTGTGGTCGTTTTTGTCTTTGCTGTTTGGTGTGGTCATTACTGTTTGGTGTGGTCATTATTGTCTTTGCTGATTGGTGTGGTCATTACTTTGGTGTGTCATTACTGTTTGGTGTGGTCATTACTGTCTTGCTGTTGGTGTTCATTACTGTTTGGTTGGTCTATGTGGTCATACTTTTTGCTGTTTGTTGGTTCATTACTGTTTGTTTGGTCATTATTGTCTTGCTGTTTGGTGTGGTTCATTTTGTCTTGGTTGTTGGTCATTTGTCTTTGCTGTTTGTGTGGTCATTACTGTCTTTGCTGTTTGGTGTGGTCATTATGTCTTGTGTGGTATATTGTCATTTGTGTTTGGTGTGGTCATTATTTCTTTGCTGTTTGTGTGGTCATTATTGTCTTTGCTGTTTGTGTGGTCATATTATCGTTTGGTGTGGTCATTATTGTCTTTGCTGTTTGGTGTGGTCATTACTGTTTGGATGTGGTCATTACTGTTTGGTGTGGTCATTACTGTTTTGTGTGGTCATTATTGTCTTTGCTGTTTGGTGTGGTCATTACTGTTTGGGGCTGTTTGTTGTCATCTGTTGTTGGTCATTATTGTCATTTGCTGTTTGGTGTGGTCATTATTGTCTTTGCTGTTTTGGTGTGGTCATTACTGTTTGGTGTGGTCATTATGTCTTTGCTGTTTGGTGTGGTCATTATGTTTGGTTGGTCATTACTTTGGTGTGTCATTATTTCTTTGCTGTTTGTTGTCTTTTTGTCTTTGTCTTGTTGGTGTGGTCATTTTGTTTTGCTTGTTTGTGTGGTCATTATTGTCATTGTTGTTTGGTGTGGTCATTATTGTCTTGATGTTTGGTGTGGTCATTCTGTTTGTGTGGTCATTATGTCATTGCTGTTTGGTGTGGTCATTATGTCTTTGCTGTTTGGTGTGTCATTATGTTGTTTTGTGTCATTATTCTTTGCTGTTTGTGTGGTCATTATGTTTGCTTTTGGGGTCATTATGTCTTGTGTGGTTGCATTTTGTCATTGTTTTGTGTGGTCATACTTTTGTGTTTGATGTGGTCATTACTGTTTGGTTGTGGTCATTATTGTCATTGCTGTTTGATGTGGTCATTATGTATTGCTGTTTGTGTGGTCATTGCATTGCTGTTTGATGTGGTCATTTTGTCTTCTGTTTGTGTGGTGTCATTTTTTGGTGTGGTATTATGTCATTGCTGTTGATGTGGCATTACTTTTGATATGGTCATTAGTTTGGTGTGGTCATTACTGTTTGTGTGTCTATTGCTTTCTGTTTGGTGTGGTCATTATTGTCTTGCTGTTTGGTGTGGTCTTTGTCTTGCTGTTTGGTTGTCATTCTGGTTGGTGTGTCATTACTGTTTGTGTGGTCATTATTGTCTTTGCTGTTTGTGTGCATTATTCTGTGTTTGGTGTGGTCATATTGCTTCTGTTGTGTGGCCCTATTTCTTTGTGTTTGGTGTGTCTTTCTGTTTTTTGGTCTGTTCTTTGTGTTTGGTTTGGTTGCTGTGGGTATTATCTGTGTTTGTGTGCATTATGTCTTTGCGTTTGTTTCAAGTGTGGTATATTGTCTTGCTGTTTGTGTGTATTATGTCTTGCTTTTGTGGTCATATGTTTGGTGTGGTCATTATGTCTTTGTTTGTGTGGTCTGCTGTTTGGTGTGGTCTTATTGTCTTGCTGTTTGTGTGGTCATTATTGTCATTGCTGTTTGGTGTGGTCATTGCTGTTTGGTGTGTCATTGTGTCTTTGCTTTGGTGTTGGGGGTCATTCTGTTTGGTGTGGTTTTTACTGTTTGGTGTGTCATTGCTGTTTGTGCATTGTTTGTGTGGTCATTACTTCTTTGGTGTTTGGTGTGGTCATTACTGTTTGTGTGGTCATTATTGTCTTGCGTTTGGTGTGGTCTTTTGTTTTGTTTGTATTGTGTGTGTCATTGTTTGGTGTGTCATTACTGTTTGTTTGGTTTATTGTCTGTTTGTGTGGTCATTTTGTCATTGTGTTTGGTGGTATGTGTTGTCATTGTTTGGTGTGGTCATTGCTGTTGGTGTGGTCATTAGTTTGGTGTGTCATTACTGTCTTTGTGTGTTTGTGGTCATTACTGTTTGGTGTGGTCATTATGTCATGTGTTTTGTTCATTGCTGTTTGGTGTGGTCATTTTTGGTGTGGTCATCTTTTGGTGTTGGTTGGTCATTATGTTTGTGGTCATTATTGTCTTTGCTGTTTGGTGTGGTCATTTGCTTGGGTTGTGGTGTGGTCATTACTGTTTGCTTGTGTCATGTATGTATGCGTTGTGGTCATTATTGTCTTTGTTTTGTGTGGTCATTACTGTCATTGCTGTTTGATGTGGTCATTACTGTCTTTGCTGTTTGATGTGGTCATTACTGTCTTTGCTGTTTCTGTGTGGTCATGTTTGTGTGGTCATTATTCTTTGCTGTTTGGTGTGGTCATTATTGTCATTGCTGTTTGAGTGGTCATTACTGTCTTGCTGTTTGTGTGGTCATTACTGTCTTTGCTTTCGTTGTGGTCATTATTGTCATTGCTGTTTGATGTGGTCATTATTGTCTTTGCTGTTTGGTGTGGACATTACTGTCATTGCTGTTTGGTGTGGTCATTATTGTCATTGTGTTTGATGTGGTCATTACTGTTTGATGTGGTCATTACTTTTGGTGTGGTCATTATCTGCTTGATGTGGTCATTATTGTCTTTGCTGTTTGGTGTGGTCATTATTGTCATTGCTGTTTGGTGTGGTCATTATTGTCATTGCTGTTTGGTGTGGTCATTATTGTCCTTGCTGTTTGGTGTGGTCATTACTGTTTGGTGTGGTCATTATTGTCTTTGCTGTTTGGTGTGGTCATTAGTGTTTGGTGTGGTCATTATTATTTTTACTGTTTGGTGTGGTCATTATTGCCATTGCTGTTTGGTGTGGTCGTTGCTATTTGGTGTGGTCATTATTTTCATTGCTGTTTGATGTGGTCATTATTGTCTTGCTGTTTGGTGTGGTCATTATTGTCCTTGGTGTGGTCATTATTGTCTTTGGTGTTTGGTGTGGTCATTATTGTCATTGCTGTTTGATGTGGTCATTACTGTTTGATGTGTCATTATTGTCTTTGGTGTGGTAATTATTGTCATTGCTGTTTGGTGTGGTCATTGCTGTTTGATGTGGTCATTATTTCATTGCTGTTTGGTGTGGTCATTATTGTCTTTGCTGTTTGGTGTGGTCATTACTGTTTGGTGTGGTCATTCTTTTGTCTTTGGTGTGGTCATTATTTCTTTGGTGTGGTCATTATTGCTTTGGTGTGGTCATTATTGTCTTTGGTGTGTCATTTTGTTCTTTGTGTGGTCATTATTGTCTTTGCGTTGGTGTGTCATTATTGTCTTTGTGTTTGGTGTGGTCATTGCTGTTTGATGTGTCATTATGTCTTGTGTTGGTGTGGTCATTATTGTCTTTGCTGTTGGTGTGTCATTATTGTCTTTGCTGTTTGGTGTTGTTTTTATTGTTTGGTGTTGTCATTGCTGTTTGGTGTTGTCATTAGTTTGGTGTGGTCATTATACTGTCTTTGGTGGTGGTGTGGTCATTACTGTTTGGGGTGGTCATTATTGTCTTTGGTGTGTTCAATTATTGTCATTGCTGTTTGGTGTGGTCATTATTGTCATTGCTGTTTGGTGTGGTCATTGCTGTTTGGTGTGGTCATTAGTTTGTGTGGTCATTACTGTCTTTGGTGTTTGGTGTGGTCATTACTGTCTTTGGTGTGGTCATTTATGTCATTGCTGTTTGGTGTGGTCATTATTGTCATTGCTGTTTGATGTGGTCATTATTGTCATTGCTGTTTGATGTGGTCATTGCTGTTTGGTGTGGTCATTATTGTCATTGCTGTTTGGTGTGGTCATTATTGTCTTTGCTGCTTGGTGTGGTCATTGCTGTTTGGTGTGGTCATATGTCATTGCTGTTTGATGTGGTCATTACGTTTGATTGGTCATTATTGTCATTACTGTTTGTGTGGTCTATTGTCTTGTTTGGTGTGGTCATTTTTGATTGCTTTTGGTGTATTTGTCATTGCTGTTTGTGTGTCATTATTGTCATTGCTGTTTGGTGTGGTCATTTTGTCATTGCTGTTGGTGTGTCATTTCTTGTGTTTGATGTGGTCTTATTGTCTTTGGTGTTTGTGTGGTCATTACTGTTTGTTGGTCATATGTTTGTGTTTGTGTTCATTATTGTCATTGCTTTGTTGGTCATTATTGTCATTACTGTTTGTGTGGTCATGCTGTTTAGTGTGGTCATATTATTGTCTTGCTTGTGTTTGGTGTGGTCATTACTGCTTTGGTGTGTTATTGTCTTGCTGTTTGGTGTTGTCATATTGTCATTGCTGTTTGTGTGGCATTATTGTTATGCTGTTTGATGTGGTCTTTACTGTTTGGTGTGTCATTGTTTCTTTGTGTGGTCATTATGTCATTCTGTTTGTGTGGTCATTGCTTGTGTTTGTGTCATTATTCTTGCTGTTTGGTGTGGTCATTATTGTTTTGTGTTGGTGTGGTCATTTGTTTGGGTGGTCATTATGTTTTGGTGTTGGTGTGGTCATTGCTTGTGTTTGGTTGGTCATTGCTGTTTGGTGTGTCATTGTGTTTGTGTGGTCATTATTGTTGTCATTATGTCTTTGGTGTTTGTGTGTCATGTTTTGGTGTTTGTGTGTGGTCATTATTGTCATTGCTGTTTGATGTGGTCATTATGTCTTTGCTGTTTGGTGTGTCATTATTGTCATTGCTGTTTGATGTGGTCATTACTCTTTTGCTGTTTGTGTGGTCATTACTGTTTGGTGTGGTCATTATGTCTTTGGTGTTTGGTGTGGTCATTACTGTCTTTGTGTTTGTGGGTCATTACTGTCTTTGCTGTTGGTGTGGTCATTATTGTCATTGCTGTTTGATGTGGTCATTATTATCTTTGTGCTGTTTGTGTGTCATTACTTGTCTTTTGCTGTTGTTGTGGTCATTATTGTCTTTGCTGTTTGATGTGGTCATTACTGTTTATTGCTGTTTGGTGTGTGTCATTATTGTCATTGCTGTTTGTGATGTGGTCATTATTGTCTTTGCTGTTTGTGTGGTCATTACTTGTTCATTGCTGTTTGGTGTGGTCATTATTTGTCATTGCTGTTTGATGTGGTCATTATTGTCATGCTGTTTGATGTGGTCATTATTGTCATTGCTGTTTGGTGTGGTCATTACTGTATTGCTGTTTGTGTGGTCATTATTGTCATTGCTGTTTGGTGTGGTCATTATGTCTTGCTGTTTGGTGTGGTCATTATTGTCATTGCTGTTTGGTGTGGTCATTATTGTCATTGCTGTTTGGTGTGGTCATTATTGTCATTGCTGTTTGTGTGGTATTACTGGTTTGATGTGGTCATTCTGTTTGTGTGGTCATTACTGTTTGTGTGTGGTCAATTCTGTTTGGTGTGGTCATTATTGTCTTGCTGTTTGGTGTGGTCATTGCTGTTTGGTGTGGTCATTATTTCTTTGCTGTTTGTGTGGTCATTATTGTCATTGCTGTTTGGTGTGGTCATGTTGTTTTGGTGTGGTCATTATTGTCTTGCTGTTTGATGTGGTCATTTTGTCTTTGCTGTTTGGTGTGGTCATTATGTCTTGGTGTGGTCATTATTGTCTTTGGTGTTTGGTGTGGTCATTATTGTCATTGCTGTTTGATGTGGTCATTACTGTTTGATGTGTCATTATTGTCTGTTTGGTGTGGTCAATTATTGTCATTGCTGTTTGGTGTGGTCATTGCTGTTTGATGTGGTATTATTGTCATTGCTGTTTGGTGTGGTCATTATTGTCTTTGCTGTTTGGTGTGGTCATTACTGTTTGGTGTGGTCATTATTGTCTTTGGTGTGGTCATTATTGTCTTTGGTGTGGTCATTATTATCTTTGGTGTGGTCATTATTGTCTTTGGTGTGGTTTTATTGTCTTTGGTGTTCATTTTTGTCTTGGTGTGGTCATTATTGTCTTTGCTGTTTGGTGTGGTCATTATTGTCTTTGCTGTTTGTTGGTGTGGTCATTGCTGTTTGATGTGGTCATTATTGTCATTGCTGTTTGGTGTGGTCATTATTGTCTTTGCTGTTTGGTGTAGTCATTATTGTCTTTGCTGTTTGGTGTTGTTTTTATTGTTTGGTGTGGTCATTGCTGTTTGGTGTTGTCATTAGTTTGGTGTGGTCATTACTGTCTTTGGTGGTTTTGGGGTGGTCATTACTGTTTGGTGTGGTCATTATTGTCTTTGGTGTGTTCATTATTGTCATTGCTGTTTGGTGTGGTCATTAGTTTGGTGTGGTCATTACTGTCTTTGGTGTTTGGTGTGGTCATTACTGTCTTTGGTGTGGTCATTTATGTCATTGCTGTTTGGTGTGGTCATTATTGTCATTGCTGTTTGATGTGGTCATTATTGTCATCATTGCTGTTTGATGTGGTCATTGCTGTTTGGTGTGGTCATTATTGTCATTGCTGTTTGATGTGGTCATTATTGTCCTTGCTGCTTGGTGTGGTCATTGCTGTTTGGTGTGGTCATTATTGTCATTGCTGTTTGGGGTGGTCATTATTGTCATTACTGTTTGGTGTAGTCATTATTGTCTTGGGTATTTGGTGTGGTCATTATTGTCTTAGGTGTTTGGTGTGGTCATTACTGTCATTACTGTTTGGTGTGGTCATTACTGTCACTGTCTACGTAATCATTGCTGTCATTACAGTTCAGTATGACCAGCATACTTACAGCTGTTGACATCCTGGTGCTTGGTTCTGCTTTGTACCTGGTTTATCTCCCCTGTTACAACAGTGTATCGATATGTGACCACTGTCATTCTACAGCTTCTTGGAGCCACAGGAATGAGTTCATGAACAGGTGGGAACTAATGGTGGACAAGCTGTATTAGAGAGAAAATAGCAACCCCCTCCCTCCAATCAAGTGTGCTCTTTGTTCCATAAGTATGTACAAATACCTACAAAATATGTAAACATGAGGATGTGACAGCTCTTCTGAGCCCACCCATCATCTCATTTTGTAAAACAAACAAACAAACAAACAATAATTAAAGACGATATTATTCTGTATGTACCGGTGGCACGATGTTTAGGCTTCTGTCCAATATTTTCCACACTTACAGTAAATACCATCCAATATTTGTTGGCTTACATACGATATCATCCAATATATTTACACTTAAAGTTGATATGATCCATTCAGTTTGTTTTACACTTACAGTATACATCATCCATCCAACATTTTACGCGTATAGTATATATCGTCCATCCTATATTTTTGTATTTACAATATATGAAAACCATCCATCCAGTATTTCAAACTTTCAGTATATGGCATCCATCCAACATTTTTACAGTTAAAGCGTGTCATTCATCTGATGATTTTACTTTATATTATATATTATCCATCCACTATTTCTACGTTTGCAGTATATATCATTCGACTGTTTTTTACACTTACAGTATATGTCGTTCAGTATGCATAATAAATTCATTTTAAGAAGTGAACAGTTTTCTACGTATAATTTGATTTAGTGCAGATCAATCTTGCCAACTTTCAGTTCATATTACAAAACTGCCCTGAAAACGAGAGTGTATATACATGTATATGTGTCTTTATATCTTTGTAATCATTTACCAATAAAGTTTTATCATAAAGCAAGTTCACTGGCTGTTGACTGTTTTATTATACCAGGTTAAAGTGAATAGGTTAAGAATGTTTATGTGTGACTGTTTATTTATTGTAGGTATGCTATATGGACATTGAACACAACATACTGTGTAAACTTTCGAAAACATTTTTGCTGTACATACATTTCGAAGACAAATTATGTCAGCAAAGTCTTGTAGACTCCTTGAGCCAGCGCAAAACCCAAAGAACAGAAAAGGTCTTGACATGGGGGAGGGGTAGGAGAAGGGACCTATAAAACACTAAGCTGAGACCACCAGAATGATTGGAGCATTGAGATGGGCGGTGTACACGGCTTTTTTGTTTCATGGGTTGGAATTGAACTCAAGATATCAGCTGTCCATGTCTAGTGACATATCAATCAACATATCAGCTGTCCATGTCTAGTGACATATCAATCAACATATCAGCTGTCCATATCTAGTGACATATCAATCAACATATCAGCTGTCCATGTCTAGTGACATATCAATCAACATATCAGCTGTCCATGTCTAGTGACATATCAATCAACATATCAGCTGTCCATGTCTAGTGACATATCAATCATGATATCAGCTGTCCATGTCTAGTGGCATGTCAATCAACATATCAGCTGTCCATGTCTAGTGACATATCAATCAACATATCAGCTGTCCATGTCTAGTGGCATATCAATCAACATATCAATTGTCCATGTCTAATGACATATCAATCAACATATCAGTTGTCCATGTCTAGTGACATATCAATCAACATATCAGCTCTCCATGTCTAGTGACATATCAATCAAGATATCAGCTGTCCATGTCTAGTGACATATCAATCAAGATATCAGCTGTCCATGTCTAGTGACATATCAATCAAGATATCAGCTGTCCATGTCTAGTGACATATCAATCAAATATCAGCTGTCCATGTCTAGTGACATATCAATCAAGATATCAGCTGTCCATGTCTAGTGACATATCAATCAAGATATCAGCTGTCCAGTCTAGTGACATATCAATCAAGATATCAGCTGTCCATGTCTAGTGACATATCAATCAAGATATCAGCTGTCCACGTCTAGTGACATATCAATCACATTGAGTCCTCTGTTTCAACAACACCTAAGAGGCGTCATCCATTGTTACGTTCGATACTTGATCGTAAGAAAAAAGATCATCAGTCACATGCAGCAGGTAGGTAAATGAGGGGAAGAGATTATGATAATGGTAATGATAATGATAATGATAATGTAATGATAATGATATATAATACTCATGTTTGTTTATGGTAATGACAATGATACTGATGATGATAACGACAATGGAATGATAATGATAATTATATTATTAAAAATGGATAGTCTCATATATGTTATCGTAATGACAATGATACTGATGATGATAACGACAATGAGAATGATAATGATAATTATAATAATAATGATAATACAGATGATACTGTTTCTGGTAATGACATAAGCCAGCCACTGACATGACTTACATAATGTAAACGTACATGTTTGACGTCCGGCAGCATACACACACGGAATGGGTTTAGGCACTGGCAGGTCTGCACACATGATGACACACATGATGACACACATGATGACACACATGATGACACACATGATG
Organism: Monoplex corrugatus; assembly: GCA_030674185.1. Classification (NCBI taxonomy): domain Eukaryota; kingdom Metazoa; phylum Mollusca; class Gastropoda; order Littorinimorpha; family Ranellidae; genus Monoplex; species Monoplex corrugatus. The sequence continues at coordinate 20,672 of JAPXFY010000898.1, forward strand.
ACACACATGAGACACACATGATGACACACATGATGACACACATGATGACACACATGATGACACACATGATGACACACATGATGACCACCATGATGACACACATGATGACACACATGATGACACACATGATGACAAATATGATGACACACATGATGACACACATGATGACACACATGATGACACACATATGATGACACACATGATGACACACAGATGACACACATGATGACACACATGATGACCATGAACCATGATGACATCACACATGAACACATGATGACACACATGATGACACACATGATGACACACATGATGACACATGATGACACACATGATGACACACATGATGACACACATATGATGACACACATGATGACACACATGATGACAACATGATGACACACATGATGACACACATGATGACACACAATGATGACAACACATGATGACACACATGATGACACACATGATGACACACATGATGACACAATGATGACACACACGATGACACACTGATGACACACATGATGACAACACATGATGACACACACGATGACACGCATGATGACACCATGATGACACACATGATGACACACATGATGACAATATGATGACACACACGATGACACACATGATGACACATGATGATACACATGATGACACACATGATGACACACATGATGACACACATGATGACACACATGATGACACACATGATGACACATGATGACACGATGATGACACATGATGACACACATGATGACACACATGATGACACACACGATGACACACACACGATGACACACATGATGACACAATGATGACAACATGATGACACACATGATGACACATGATGACACACATGATGACACACATGATGACACACATGATGACACACATGATGACACACATGATGACACACATGATGACAACATGATGACAACATGCACATGATGACACACATGATGACACACACTGATGACATACATGATGACACACATGATGACACACATGATGACACACATGATGACACACATGATGACACACATGATGACCACATGATGACACACACATGATGACACAACATGATGACACACACACATGATGACACACATGATGACACACATGATGACACACATGATGACAACATGATGACACACATGATGACACACATGATGACACATGATGCACACATGATGACACACATGATGACACATGATGACACACACATGATGACATACATGATGACACACATGATGAACACACACATGATGACACACATGATGACACACATGATGACACATGATGACACATGATGACAACATGATACAACAAGATGACACACATGATGACACACATGATGACACACATGATGACACACATGATGACACACATGATGACACACATGATGACACGCATGATGACACACAATGATGACACACACTGATGACACACATGATGAACACATGATGACACACATGATGACACACTGATGACACACATGATGACACACAATGATGACACACATACGATGACACACATGATGACACACATGATGACACACACATGATGACACACATGATGACACACATGATGACACACATGATGACACATGATGACACCATGATGACACAGCATGATGACACAACATGATGACACACATGATGACACACATGATGACACAATGCATGATGACACACATGATGATACACATGATGACACACATGATGACACACATGATGACACACCATGATGACACCATGATGACACATGATGACACACATGATGACACACTGATGACACACATGATGACACACATGATGACACAC